>VZRW01012706.1:309185-354112 GCA_013398125.1 Aegotheles bennettii | reverse complement strand
CTCAGCCTTTCCTCATAAGGGAGATGTTCCACTCCCTTAATCATCTTAGTGGCTCTGCGCTGGACTCTCTCAAGCAGTTCCATGTCCTTCTTGAATTGTGGGGCCCAGAACTGGACACAATACTCCAGATGTGGCCTCACCAAGGCAGAATAGAGGGGGAGGAGAACCTCTCTTGACCTACTGACCACCCCCCTTCTAATGCACCCCAGGATGCCATTGGCCTTCTTGGCCACAAGGGCACATTGCTTGCTGGCTCATGGTCATTTTCGTGTCCACCAGGACCCCCAGGTCCCTTTCTCCTACACTGCTCTCCAGCAGGTCAGCCCCCAGCCTGTACTGGTGCATGGTGTTGTTCTTCCCCAGATGCAAAACTCTGCACTTGCCCTTGTTGAATTTCATTAAGTTTCTCCCCGCCCAACTATCCAGCCTATCAAGGTCTCTTTGAATGGCAGCACAACCTTCTGGTGTGTACACCAGAATGATGTACACCTAGAAAAGATGTTATTGGAAGTAATTTTGGTGCCTCAGGTTCAGTATGTAAAAATTGTGCCAAATAGTATAAAATAACAGCAGGCCTTTTTTCTACTTCATTACCAGTTAATCCTTAAAATCTCCCATCTTAAATCTTTGACAATTAAGTGTCATTACTTAGTTTCTTTATCCTCAAAACCACAATGTAATCTTGTAGTTAGGAGATAGCTGCCACCAGCAATAGCCTTCAGCACCGATTCCTGATGACTGCAGGTTTCTGAGGGGATTAGTGTTGTGAAGCACCTGATTTGAGCTTCACTCCAGGACTGACAAACAGGCTTCTCATTCCTTTCAGGCTCTCTTAAGCAGTAGGGTTTTGATTCTAAAGCTCTTAATGTATTTTTTTTCCATTAAATGGAAGAATATATTGCTTTAAAAGACTCCCAAACCAATGAAAAGCTGCTCATTTGAGTGAAAAATTAGCCAAGAGATTTCTTTATGTAGAAACCAAAAATTCTATACGTTGTGTACCGTCCTATTTGATGAATCCCATTATCTTGGTCCTGCCTCCCCCCTCCCCTTTTCTGTATCATGATTAAGACTAGTTCATACGCAAACTGTAGTGGGTGAAATAACTTTTCTATCATAAGTGGAGTTACAGCTACATCCAGTCTGCAGATCAGCATAGAAACAATATCACTGTTATTGCTTTATTGAAAACATAAAGCTGGAATGTTCACTACTAACCAGGGCTTGTTTGGTGGAAATAAAGCTTCTTTAAACTTTTGGATCCCCCTGAGGGTCCAAAAATTTGAGACACTTGAAAATAAAGTAAAATGCAGCTTGCTTTTGAATTTTAGGTAGGAAATGTGTGACGTGTATGATTTTAAGCATTGTTTTAAACCTTATTTTCTGTCAATATGTAGGGGAGTAGTTCTTATATTTTGGTTGCCAGGCTTTTTCAGGTGCATTACCAAACATGAAGCAGCAGCAGTTAGGACAGCGCAGTTTCTCCAAATGCGAATAAATGAAAATTTCCAATTACAGATTTCTGTTATCTGAAGAACAGCGAAAAGGTGTTTCTGGCAGCAGCTCAGTTCTTTGAAAGCAAAGGAGTGAACGCAGCTGGTAATTACAGCTGGTTCTCATCTCCCACCCCCCCACCCCGAATGCCCGGACTGCTACTGAATGTCCTGGTGCTGCATGAAGGTGGCTCGTTCAGACAAGGGTCGTGCTTTGGAAGTGTCAGTCTGCTGCACAAGTACTGCTTGAGATTGGGAACTTCCCTTGTGCACCCCCCTACCATTCTCAGCTCGCCTTCTAACTGGCCTTGAACAAAACAACTTTACTACAATAATAACTGGTTGGAATAGGAAGTGTTTTCTTGTAATCCTTACAGAAGCTCTAAGTACCTGTAAAATATTTTTAATTAGTGATCAGGAGTTGTTTGAGCATTGTAGGCTTTGTTGTTGTAGATCAGGCTGAAAGTCCATCAAATCTTCAGTGTGCTGTTTCTGACAGGCAATGTGTTAAGTCTTCAAAAAGAAAAGAAGTTGTTGAGAAGGACTCTGCAGGAATATTTACAGGTATAATACAGCAGTTAGAGAAGGACTTTAAATTTACAGCTCAGTTCTTTTGGAGCAAGCCTGCATTCTTTTATGACACTTCACATCACTTACATGTGCATCCCTTTATCTTCATTAGTGAGATAAAGAGCGGAAGTTTCTTCCTCTTCTGTGCCACTTAAGATGTTTATATATCACGCTCTCTTGAGTCTAATACAAGCACTCTTTTTCCATGAGTGTTCCTGTGGCTTTGATCGTTGTGGTTGTTTTTCTTGTTTTAAGCATTTCTTTTGGCAAGAAAATGCTTCTACAGCACCAATAATGTTCCAAATAAAACAATATAAACAGCAGTATGTTTCACGTATTTTCTAGTCCAGAGTATGCATACTACAATATCTTGCCTGCTTTGAGTTATCTGCAGCCAAACTCCCACTCCCAGGGTTGCTAGTTAATAGTATAAAATATATTGCATGTTGTATATAATTATAGTACTTTCTTGTATTCCTCGAGTTTATTTTTAAGTGCTGCTAGAAGTAATAGCTTTAATTAAACTTTCTCATGTATGAGCTGGAAGGCTTCTTCCCTGCACCACCCCCATATTTCCAGTAGCATGTATTAAGACAGAATGCTGTTAACAGGGAGACTGTCATCTCTAAGTGATGTTAATTATTGTCATCATTATTTCAATAAAATAAGTTTAAACTGTAATGAGTCTGTCAAATAATAGAAATGCAATAAAAATTAAGTTCTGTAACCCAGAAAAGTACTCCTTGCTTGGGATTAGGATAGTAATTTAACCATTTCAAAATAAGGTAAATATTTTAAATGGCATTTATCAAATGTTAGGCAAACTTTTGTAACTTTCTCTCTAGTTTTCTGTGATTGTTTTATGTTCTTAAGGACTTGATCATTAGTTCTGGAAAAATGCTAATTCTGGTAAATTTTTGACAGGCTATGTCATTTTTCCTGTGCTTTGCAGTCCTTCTGCCTCTGTCTGGTGATTTCCATTTTTCTTACTCAAGATACTGAACTCTGCTTATTCTTTGAAAAAACACTGCCATGGTGCTATCAACTGAACTGTCTAAGAAAACGTTGCAAGATACTGGACTCCCCATGTCGAAGTACAACTATGTAGTGCAAATTACAAAGCTTCACTAAAGCTTTAATGCTGCTTGCTTTTCCAATGGACATCAAATTTGAAATGTGCTGCTACTTGCTTTTGACCAGGAGAAGGGACCATATAATCAATATACTTGGTGATACATTTTGGGTAGCACCCTAGTTCACAGTTACGTGTTGTTTTTCCATATCATTAAAAATCCTAGCCCTTTTCTAGGTTTGATGACATGTTTCATAAGATGTATCATCTACTTGCAAGCAGGAGCCACCTTACATGCTCAGACTTTTGCCCTACACAAGTGTCTCAAGGAAGCAGTTACTTTTAGCAGGGGTTTTTTTGTATGACCTTGTTTTTGCACATGCTCCTTCTCTGTATGGTGGTCTGTGTATTCTTTGACTTGAAGCTCTATTTCTGTATGAAAAAAATCTAGCTGCCCATTTAAATGAGAGGAACTTTACTGGTGTGTGTGTACATAGTCTGGTAGCTATGGGCATCTGACAGTTTTAAAGAAAAAAAAAGCTATTTTTCTTTTAATGAAATGGGGAGCTGTCACCCGAGTAAAACTGGTACCTCTGCTGAGCATTTACATATGATCAAGAAAGCGCTCTCACAACTGAGATGAGTTTTATCTCTTGTATGTGTTTTCTGCAAATTATCAACCATGTTTCTTGTTTTGTGCTTTCAAAATGAGGTAACATAGTGAGTTTTACTGACCACAAATTGTGTTTTGTGGTAGATACTGTATCAACTGTTCTTCCTGTTAGGACACAACTGAAAGACTTCAAACTTCGAGCTTTATTTCAGTTCCCTGAAATAGAAACAACTGTGTGAGATCTCTGGGTCACCTACTTACCCTGCCTTGCCTTTCGTCCTCCATTCAGCAACTACTAAATTATACTTCTGTTACAGAAAAATGGGCCTCTGAAACAGATAATGGATGAATCAGTCGTCAATGCCCAGTGATGCCACAATTACAATACAAAACTAAAAATGTAATTTTTTTCTTTGAAGGAACATTAAAAAATGTAATCCAGAGAAAATTAAGATCTCTACAGTCCTACAATGCAAAAATATTCACATATCATGCAATAGTGAACATAAATTCAGGCACTTAAAAACTGAATTTCAGTGTTTCTGATTTATTTTTACTTTTTCTATTTTCAGTTTTCTTAAGCCAGGCAAGATTTGTTTTAATAGGAAGACAGGAAAAATCTTGATTTGTTAGAATATAACTATGTTTTAGTTCTTTAGCTATGCTGTACCTTGAAAAAAAAAAAAAAGTGGTTTCTCAGGGTGCTATAGTCTGTCCTGGGTGCAGAATGATGCCACATCCTGGCTGAGAAGCAAGCGAGGACGGAGAGAGTGTGAACAGTTTGTTCACAGTGAGCTCATTTACCTTTAACTTGCAGCAGGAATGGCTGAAGACATGGCTGAAGCTTCTAAGGAACCAGGTTTCATATAAAGTTTAAATTTTAGATTTTAAAACCAATCATCTTGTGTTCTGCTAAGGCAGTTGGTAGCTGAGTACCAAGTCTTTCCCTGGCTGTTTCAAACTGAGATACAGACTGAAAGTGCTGCCTTTTAGAGTGAGATACTCGTGTAGTTGGTCTGATAATAAAAGCACAGCTGGTGTCAGTTATACAGTGGGAAACATTTCATACCCGTCAGCAATGTTATGTGGCAAGGCCACAGTCTAAGATGATGTTGAAGATGTTAAAGTGAATAGTTACTTCTGTATCAATACTTTAAAACAGAAGGGGTAGAGTTTGCATCTCTAGGTTGGTTGTGTGAGTTGATCTAACAGTTATCCTGGGATTGGAAGGAAGGGAATTCTGAAAAACCTGAACAAGACACAAACCTGGTGCCTCAGGCCCAGAGGCTTACCTTGCTGTCGTACATAGTACCTACCTTATTTTGAGGATTTTTTTAGTGTATTTTTCTGTCTCACAAAAAGGACAGTAGGGATAAATAATGCAGACTTAGGCATAAAATGTGCCATTACACTGTTTGTGTAAATCTGCGTCAGGAATTGCTGGACATCCAAACATAAAACTGAGATTCGGAAAAACCATGCTTCTGTTCTGGGAGAAGGCCAGAAGCTGTACTCATTTAAAGTCTGATTACTGTTGGGGATAAGTGTTTGTGTCGATTAAAGAGTCTTAAGATTATAGTAGTGCAACTATTTAGAAACAAATTCTGTGAAAATGTTGTAAATATTGGTTAGCAGATGGAGGGGGATTTTTGCGCATGTGTGTGGCTTTGTTTTGATTTGGTTTTTGGACGGTTTGGTTTGGTTTTTTTTAAACATTGCTCAGTGGGTAGCTCCAAATGTCAGTTTTGGAATAATTGTAAGGTGCAGCTTCTGAATAACTGTGGCTTTCCCATGGTGGTTGAGGAATGGAGCACCAGAGTTGCTCAATTATGGAAACTTACGCAAACGACCGTTTCCTCAAATACGTCAGTTAACTTCAGCAATTGGAAGTCAGTATCACCACTTACCTGAGGTGGAAGGTGGTGTAGGCCATGCAGTTAACTGAAAGAACATGGCCAGATAGTCCCTGGCATCTGGATGAGGATCAGTGACTTTCTAGGGCATCTCAGACTTGGTCTACAGATGTACATACATTCTCTGCACAAAAATGACGGTCTAAGTCAGCTTCTTAGCCACCTTCTATTTTCTGTTGTACTGAGATCATCCATTCAAACCTTAAAAGTAAGGATGATCTTGGTTTGGTGGCAAGTACTCCAGACAAGTACCACAACAGATTTGAGGTCTGGAGCTTGAAAGCTGTTGTTGCTGTGCTTTCCTAAGAGGGGAGGAAACCCCAAAGAAACAAAACACAGTTCCTTAGAAATGCCTGAGGTTCCCAGTCTGTGTAAAGAACACCTCTCTCCTAGAATAACAAGGATGACTGAGGTGGTTTAAAACAGTTAAGCCACTTCAAAATAAATGAGGAGGGAGTTGGCTTGCTTTCTCTGGGTGTTTCTTGACTATGAGTTGTCAGTTTTTAACTTCTGAGATTAGTAGTGATTATGGCTTTAATGCTTCCTTTCCTTTCAGGTCAGTGTACTGTAAATCACTGTAATTGGATGTCCCTTCCTTGTATGATTATAGTCTCTCTTTAGGCCTTGGATTTTGTGGAGTTATATATTCATAGCACAGTATCCCCAAGTAAAAATCTGTTAATACTTCAGGTTGAACTACTTTCCATTTCACAGTTAATTGAGAAAAGGTGATCACTCCCAACCAATTTGTACATCTGAGGCCTTCAAGTCATAAGCTTGGCTGGCTTTTGATACGCAAACTACTCTGAAAACTCTTTTCCCAGCAGAAATTTTTCTTTGCTATAGTTTTTAGTCAGACAAAATTAGTTAAACAAAAAGTGTATGTATTCAGATAGAAAATTTGTGTGGCTTAAAGTACCCTCAACTTGTTCACAACACTGTACAGGAATTTTGGTTTGTTTGCCAGAAAGTTGCTGTTCTGTTTAGGGACACCCGACGTTTAGCACCTTCTTTCTAGTTCTTGAAGTCTTCACTACCCCAGGTGTCTTGGTGACACTGGAGTCTGTAACTGGTAATGATTTCTTTCATGTATGCTACACTTTATTCTGTATGTTCTTCAGGGCTATTACTTTACAGGTTTTTTTCTGGAATTAATCTTCAGAGCAATTCAGTGTACATAACTTGAAAAAAAAATTGCCAGCTGTTTTAAACAAAATATATCCTTCAGGTTTATTATAACAAAAGCACTTTTGAAAGCAACTTCTCTTGGGGAAGGAGGAGCTATTCCAGTTTTTGTTATCTTAAGAAGTTTGTCAGACACTTAAAGGAGAGCAACTCCTTGTATTTAACTAATCAGCTGGGCTGTAGGTATCTGTCATACGTTCAGTTTATTAGATTGTACGTGCATGTTTTAGGTGGGGTGTGTGTGTATTCACTTGAAATCCTTTGTTTGATGGTAGCTCTGGCTGCTTGTGTTTAAGAAATTTTTGGCATTTTATGATACTCTAAGGAAAAAGAAGTCATCAATTGGAATAAGTGGGAGTAAACTGCAGAAACATTTACAAAGGCAATCTAGTCTTATGCTGTTTCTTAACATGCCATTAATGTCTTAGCGGTTCATATCTAACAATAAAAAGCCTCATTATGCAGAAGCATAAAATGTGCTATGGTGTTAATTTACGCAGACTTTCTGTGGTGTGTTCACATTTCTTGTCTTAAGCTTAGTCCTGTAGTTATGTGGCCATTTTAATTACATGTGAATTTATGCTGCTGTCAAAGTGTGGTACTGCTTTCTTTACCTCTGGCCAGTTACTTCAGAATTTCCTAAGTATTGAAAGTTAAGGTCTGGATCCTGAAAGTTTCTGTTGTGTATAATGATCTGTAATTTCACATACATTAGTCACCTTAACTGCTTATGAGATTTACCTAAGTGAAAAACAAAGCACATGCAGAATTTTGTGGCATCAATGCTAAAGCTCTGTGGAATTTAAACGGCATAATTTCTGTTCTATAACTTTTGAAATGTTAACCACAGGAGGTATTTTAATTTGTCAACATGCGAATGTTTGTAAACAGCAGTCTAGTGTTAGTTCTTTCATAGCAGTAACTTAAACTTCTACATCTATATTTGGACTCGGTGGTTTAGGCTTACTTTAGTTTCAAATTGTAATTGATGAGTTTATGTCAAAGTGAATATATTTTTGATTATTTGAAGGTTCATTATTTTGGAAAGTGCTGGTGGCAAAAGTAGCACTGACTGACTTGCTTATCTATACTGTGTACGAACTTTGAACGGTACAATCTAATTTCACTTCATATGCAAGTGCTAAATAATGATTTACAGAGGATCAGCAGAGAGGATGTAGATGTAAAGCACAGGAAGTGAAAATTGGGAGGTAAAAACTGTATAAACTTTTTATAACCCAAGTATCATTGTCAAACAATAAAAATACCAATGCACAAAGACTGTATAAGGCAAGGCAGCCTTTGTCTCAAAAGGTTAAGTATCTGTATAATAATGATACAGACAATTAATTGCAGAGTATTAACAGAAGAGTGCAAATATCCTTCCTCCCCCTTGTTGAAGATAAGGCAGTCTGGTTTCAGGATATCTGAACCCTGTGAAATACTTCAATATGTATCACAGAAGAGAGAAATCAAAACAGTTTCTTATGAGCTGCATCTGAGTGATGATTAAACAATGAGTAAATATCAAATGAGGCATTTAATCAATTTATTTTAAAATGTGCTGTTAATTGTTTTTATATCTTAGATTCACCTTGGTGGCTAAGTATGGTGTTTTCTGCAAGGAGAGCATTGCTTAATTTTGCAGTGTGGCCACAGTTAACCAGACTGCTGCAAGTGCTTAAATACATTGATAATGCAAGTCTTAACTCTTGTACATGTGAATCAGAATAGTGTTACAAATAGACGAAATAGTTGAAGATCCCAAGTGTGTTGCACCGGTTTCTTTAGATATTTCTTGTGTTATGAAGTTTTAAAAAACCCTGAGTTTTGTACCTGGATGTGGTGGTTGCAGCTGGTTGTGTTGTAGGAGACACCTGATACAAAAATGGACTTCATGACGTGGCAGCTCTCAGGTTTAAAAAGTGGCTCTGGCTTTAAATATAATGTTGAAACTGAAGATCCACCCATTTATCTCTTAAAACCAGAGTATTTCTGCAAGTGTGGCATAATATTCTTTACACAAACTGAGCTGTTTGGGGAATTCCTGGAGGCATTTTTTCAAGTATGTATTTTTTCCTTGCAGTATCTATTTCTGGCAAAGGCAAGTATGCGTCACTGCTGCAATTTTGTTAAATCATCCTGTCATGTACAGTGTATATTACTGGGGTTCGTACTCTGGACCAATACATTCCTGAAAGCTGTTTGAAAATTCAGAAAGCTTGCTTGTAAACACTGCTATGCCTGTGCTTTGGGAAGTAAAAATGGGGAGAAGAGTAAAGTCCGCTACTATAGAACTTAAAACCATTTATTTTTACTTTTCAGATGTTCCTCCTGCTGATCAAGAAAAGCTTTTTATCCAGAAGTTACGACAATGTTGTGTACTTTTTGACTTTGTTTCTGATCCACTAAGTGACCTAAAGTGGAAGGAAGTAAAACGAGCAGCTTTAAGTGAAATGGTAGAATATATCACACACAATCGCAATGTGATAACGGAACCTATTTACCCTGAAGTAGTACATATGGTAAGTGATTTAATAAGAATGATTTTGAAATTCTTTTAATTCACAGTTTCTTCTTCAGCTGTATCAATTTCTCTTGAGAAAGCTTACTGAAATCTTCAAAAAAGATTGCATATGTTTGCACATATGCAAAATGGTAATATAACAGTGCTTTGAAATCCCATTGCTAGTCTTGATATCCTCTTCTTTGTAAGATAGAAATTAGATATAGATGGAGTAGAAGTAAATTATGGTGTAAGTTGGTAAAAATGAAATCATGTATTTTTTTAAAAAAATAGGTTCCAAAATATCTTTTGGAATAGGTGGTTATGAAAATAGGGAGGAAAGTTAAATACATCTAGCTGTTAAAAAAACATGTAGATTGTAAAACTGAACATTTGAAAAAAATTAGAAGATTAGAATTAATATCACCTGTGCACACTTGACAATCTTGTATAATCCCCTTCAGTAACAATAATTGATTTTTATTCTGTATTCAGAGGTGAGAATGAGAGTCAGACCTTATTCAGTACGCTGGATGACAGATGAGGTTTCTGCTGGAACAAACAAATGTTCAGAACTGCATTTTCTCCCTGCTCACTATCTGAATCCTAGCTAGCCAGACCTGGTTTAGTTTTCTGTCATGTCTGAGTCCACTCCAGAGGAGTAGGTGGTAAAATGACAAGAGAGTCTTTCAGCTCTCAGTTGTGGTGACTAGGCACCAGTTGCCTGGAGTAGCCTGGGTTGAGGTCTGTAGCTGTTGTCTGAAATACAGTGAGAAGAGAAAGCATCTTTTAAAATAGCTGACTACTAAGCCTACAAGAAACTCTTGACTGTGTGACGTGATTGTTTTGCCCAAGACTTTGTAGCTTGGGGTGAATTTTCAGGGGGGTAAGAAAACAGTGCATCTTTAATACTATGAGCTTGGTCAAATTTTGAGGTCCTTCTGCAAATCAGAGACTTTGAAGGTTCTTCAAAGATTCTAAGGATTTATAGTATGAAAGATGTTGCTTATCCTGAAGATTGCTTGTCATCTAAATCAGCCATAAGCGTTTAATGATATAGAAGTTATTTTCATGAGAACCTCTGAGTATATGAGGATCAGGTATAACTGTAAATGTCAAACATGTACATACAGCATTGAGGATGGTTAATGAGGAGATGTGGGATCATGGCTTTTCCCATGTCTTGGTAGCTTATTTGTAAGTCTGTTTTTTGGTAATTGATTGCTGGTTTTGGAATACTTGACACTGATGAAAGGGGAGTTATGAAAGAGAATAAGCTTGATGAGACTTCATTTAGGTAAAATGCAGTTCATGATGAGTTCTTGAAAATCTATGTCAGACACCAGTGTTTTCATAAGAATTTTTAGCTGCCCATAATTTTGTAACTTCTGCCTTATTTGCCTGCATTATCTTTCTCCATTAAACAGTTACAGCCAGAATACATTTGACCGAGGAGAATATATACAGAATATATAGTTGCATTCAGTTGCAACTAATTGCAGTAAAGAATGCACTCTGGTCAGTTTAATAAATCTTGGTGCAGAATTCAGCTGCTGTCTCAATCACTGGTGTTCTGCTGCAAGCACACAGCATCTGTTCAACAATTCTTTCAGTGAATTTAAAATGCTTTTTATATGCAAGGTTCTAAAGGGTGCAGGGTTTCCTTGCATGGGACTTACACAGCACTACAATGGACACTGTCCATGAAGGCACCTGGACTAGTATTTTGGGGTTAAATTCAGACAGCAATATTTTTAGGCTGCTTTTATGGAATAATTTTCTTCTGGTTATCTGTACTGAAACAACTGTATTCTTCCTGCAATAGTAGTATCAGCTTCTTTCTTTCAGGCATGTACACGTAGATATACTTTTGCTAAGATCTAAGAGCAGACTTGGGTTGTTTGTGTGAATTTTAAGAAAAATAAATCTTTGTGTACATTAAGACTCTTCCAAAAGACGATTGTGAGCCATTGAATTATGTTAATAAGGAATAGTGTTTTCAGTAAAACTATGAAATGATCAAGAAATACTCAGATTTGAGAGTTGTTTTGGTTTGGAAAGTTTGGGGAATTGGTAGTTGGCATAGAAATTAGGACTTTACTGTGCCATTCTGTTCATCTTCACAATTTGGAGGTTACTCATTTATGTATGAGTATATATAAATGCATATATATATATGTGTGTGTATAATATTTGTTTAGTTTTGTTAACATTATTTAGGCCAAACACTTAGGGCAATGAATTTCGCAAGTTATCTGTTCAATAATGATAATAAAATAGTATTTTTCCCTTTTAATTGCTTGAAAATCTTTCTCTCTGACAAGAGAAGTATCTACCTTATCATCTGCTGCTTCTTTATAATTCATCCACCCCACCCTCACCATTTTTTGTTTTGTTGTTTGTTGTTTTTTTTTATTTCAAGTGTCCTGGGCTACTTTTATAGTAAGATCTTGTCTTTAAGCTATATATTCATCTAGTGGCTTAGTTCAATTATTTAATGTTAATAATAAGTCTCTTTTTCAAAAGATTTGAGAGAAATTAATTTCTAAAATGGATTTCATGTTGTTCTCCAGAGTGGATCCAAGAGTTTCTTCCCTTTCTTCCTCAAAGAGCCAGCTGATATGTCCTTCAAATTCCCTTTATATTTGTAAGCAAAGATGTGATGGGAAAGGAAATTAACATTACACAGAGTGCTTGTATAACAAGTTCCATTTCTCAGCTATAGTAGAGTACGGTGGGATTGATTAGCCTCAGAGCAGGAACTTGCCACTTCTCAAAACTGTAAGACATGTAGCCAAATGTCTGAATAAATCTTGTAAATGTAAATGATAAATTTAGATTTTTTTGATCAAAAGAGTCTGTTACAGATTCTTATTCAGAAAAGAATATTTTTAGGGGATTTTTTAGTTTGTTGTTTGGTTTTGGGTTTTTTTTAGTGTTTCAGATTGTTGTTTTTAGGGTTTTTTTAGGCTTTATGAAAATGTTTCATTGTGCACTTGTTTGTTGGAAGCACAGACACTTAGGCTATTAGTTTTGTAGAACTTTGAGAATTGCTAGCTGTGTAGAATCCAGACCCAAATTAATGCCACTTTCCATCTCAGGAAAGGTTGGGCAATATCTGGGTATCTGTTTTAAGTGGGACTATGAAAGTGAACCTTGATACGAATGTTCACTTCCCCAGCTAGCCAGTCAGAGGGTAGTGAAGAGAGCTGAGAGGAGGCTTAGGGCTGTACTAGATGTGGAGGTCCAGGGTTGTAGTGTTCTGAGAAAGAAGTAGATCAAAAGCTTGTACAAGTATGGCTTACTTATTTCTGTAGTGCTCAGAATACTTGCCATAGTGATTATGATAATGAAGTACTTGTGGATGGTAAATTAACGTTTTTGTGAAGTGTATAGGCTAATATTACTTGTAAAATTGATAATGTATAGGAACAGATCTAATTTTATAACGAGGTATTTTCAACAACTGAAGCAGTTTTCGCTGCAACTTTTCATGCATTATGCAAATGAAATTACATACTTAGCTACACACAGGGGAGGTTGATTATTTTTTATTATTTTTTTCTTTTTTGCTTTGAGACTTTTGTGGGTCTGTTTTGTTTTTGGTTTTTTGTTTTGGGTTTGTTTTTTTTACTCTGATCTTTGATCTAGAATAAGAGATACTACCGTGAACAGGCATGTACTACTTGTGGCTCTATTTAGCTATTATATTGCTCAGCAGAAAGGAGGATGTGTAATGATATCTCTGATGCTTATTTGATTGAAAATATTCTCCAGTGTTACACAAAATGGGCCACAGAAAAACAGGGTGCATAACTGCCATTACAGCAAACATACCTTTGAAGCAGTAAAAATGCAAGTTGTTTGCTTTTCCTTTTTTGTTCTCCCATCATAAATTATGTCAAGTCATGTCAGTGCTGAGAGCACAGAGAGTTTTGGCACACTAGCCCAGTTTTCATAAAGACTCGAAATGTCATGAATTTGGGGAGGGTTATGGGGTTTTGTTGAGGGGAGCTGGGGAAGAGATGTATTTCAGTTATGCTGTGTTTGCTTCTGTGGGAATTTGACCTTTTGAGGAAATTAAGCTTTGCAAATTTGTCTTGTCTGTTTGGGCAAAAGTCTGAAGTGTTAGGGAAAAGATTCACCACTTGACAGAAAGGTAAAGGTCTCGCGGATACTAATTCATTGCAAATTTTTGCAAATTTCAATGACTTAATAGACAAGAGAGTTTCAAGTTTGTGCCTTCACCAAGAGGTGCTGCATGTTGATTTGAGCAGTTTTGTGTACGTTTGTCAAGGATGTAAAACACAAAACGGACCAAATCAGGCTTCATTGGTTCCATTGCTCATGGAACAAATTATTCTGGTTTTAGGTTTTAACTTTTTCCATTTCATATTTCCAAAAATAAAAAAATATAAAACATTATGCCTAACACCTTACATGACCTGTCTTTTCTTCTTTACAGCAAGGGCCTGAGACTTTCTCATCTAGGAAAGGCTCATTATTCTTCCATTTTCTTAACAACTGTAGCAGGTTTTACATTTCAAGTCTAGTCTTCCTAGGTTTGTTTTCTTGGGAGACCATTGGTTATTGTAAATTTTCACCGTAATCAAAGGCTGGACATATTAGTTGCTTGATGTCCATGCTTTTAAAAAGGGGAACATAAAGATACATTAGCTTTACTTTTAATTCTCTGCAATAGTAATTACTCTGATGTGCCAATCCCAGCCTCTGTCAGACTTGGATCTCAGTTGCTGAAAGGAGGGAATATTCTGAAGTAAAACAGAGCGTGAACATGAATTTTCCTTCATGACAATATGACGTAATTCTTGCAGATTTAGGTGATGCAGTTTGATGCTGCCTCCCACTGTCTGCTCTGCCATCTGTCAGATGTGAGATGATAGGACAGCACATACTTAGGCTCCTTAGCCCTGCCAGTTAATAGGCAATTCACAGCATTGTTTTAACCTGTGAATGGAGCTGTTGATGAGAAGAAGTTCAAATGTGAAGAGGGAAGTGTGACGTTCTCTTGCTCTTCCCAGAACCTCACCAAAGAATACATTCCTCTGTAAAGTAGCATCTTTAAACTGAGACAGCTTAATCTGTGAGAGTTTTTGAGTAATCTTCAAATTATCAACAGGAAAGCCTTGATACTATTTAAAAAAAAAGACCCCCCCAAATCAACCAAACATACAAGGAAACCCCCAAACCCCTCAGTAAAACCCGAGTAGAGAATAATAATGTGTGTATGACACATGTGGTTATTGTCTATGATGGAATGTGAGCATAACAAAGACTGAAATTGTGGCCTAAAGAATAGATTTTAAATGTGATACTGCATTCTGAATAGCTACGTTATAAGTAGACTTGCAGAGTTTTGGGGTTTTTTATACACTTGTTGAAAGCATAGGAACCTTTCAGCTGATGAAATAAATAAAATGTTCTTTTGGTTCCTGAAGACATATCCAGTTCAGCACAAGTTCCAGTGGAGTAATTAATCTTTTTTTTTTTCTGGCTAGTCCTGGAGATGCCCTGTACTGGCATGTTTGCTGAGCCAAGCATTGGTTTTCTTGAAAAGGCTCTGTAAATGTTTTGGGTGCTCCTGGTGATGTAGTCTTTTTCAAAGAGTTTTCTTTTCCTGGCAAATCAGCTTCTCTGCCCTGTTGTCTCTTACTGTGCCGGACTTAGGAAATGTATTCTCAGATTTTGCCCTAAATACTTGCAAAGAAACACCTCCAATCTGTTACAGCAATAGAATATCAATTACAATGTATAGGTTAACTCTTAGCAGTACTTGTGGTACATACTTAGAATGGAGTATATGTGTGCCTTAGTCCATACAGCCAGCCACAGCTGATTAGATAAATCAGTTTTGTGCAGGATGTAGGTCTCCATTCATCTTAGCCACCATTCTCATTGTGAGCAAACATCTGCTGAAAGTTACTTAAAAATATCTTAGTGTTTTTATAAAACACAAAAAGATCTGTGTATTTGAAAGCAGAATTCACTTTAGTGTAAGCAGAAATAAATTGAAGAGAATTTCTTTATGGACCCTAATCTACTCTATCGTTGCGAAGGGCTAGGGCAGTACACCACTGTTTTTACTTTGTCAGTCTTCTCATAGTTCCTGCAACGTGTTCAAGTTGCTGAAAGACTGAAGCATTTGTATCAAAGGGTCATTTTAAAGTAATGGAGATGGTTTAGGACCATATACTAATTTGTATTGATTGATATTTTTCTTTTTTTGTTTATTTTTTTTTGTTCTCTAAAAAAATAAGTTGAGAATGCTTGGGTACTGTCTTGGTAATGAGTAAGCAACAAAATACAACAAGAAAGTCTTCATAGGGTGCCCTTACATGGCTGAATAGATTACATTTTTCTACTCAGCAATTTGGTTGTCTCCTATCAACACCTGCCCTACCTAATACTCTGGATTACAAATGGAACTGAGGAATTACTCTGTTTTCAGTACTGACAGCCATAGCTGTCTTGCATAAGCAGATAAAGAGTTTTTCAGGGTTTCTTACTGGCATGCACAGAAACCTGTCCCTCCAACTTGCTCAGTAAAGTTTTAATTATTAACTCCTCAGGGTGTGAGAACAACCATTTGAATCATAGCTAGTTGTTCCTTCCTTGTCCACAGATGAGCCAGCTGGTTTTGCTAGCTACCATTTCAGGTGGAGAATTTAGTATACTGCAGACCTTTTAAATCTTTGTACTGCTCTAGGTAAGGTTATTCTTTAGAATGTATGCCAAATTTATCCCCAAAATCATGTAAGATTTTTTTTTTTAGCTGACGGATGTGCATTGCTTTGCATTTCTTGATTACATGCATTGTATAAATCGACAGAAATGTAATTATTTATTTGTGATTATATATTTATTTTTTAAAAATTCAAGCTGTGTGCATTTACTGATGAGGTTGTTTTGCCTAAAACAGGACCTTTTAGAAAGATTTTCTGTCCATGTGACAAGGAATGTTTTTTTGTCCGTATTAGGTACTTGGAAACTCTCCATGTTAAAGGGTTTTGTGAAGAATACTGCTTTGTTTCCATACACAGTATGAATGTGCGTCTAGACAAACACTTGGAAATACAAAAGTTCATCTGTATATATATCAACAACTTGAAAAGCAATTCGTCTTTGTAGTCTGCTTCATTTTCATGAGGATGCTAAATGGTTTTCAGGGGTTTGAGAATTCAGATGAAGTGAAAGATTAAAGGATTAGGATGTTCATCTCTTCCCCTCAATACCTACTATGATGTCAGGTAGATGGACACGGTTTAAGAGAACTACCACTAAGAGGGAGAGGAAGGAATTTAGTTTTGAAGTGTTTCCTCGTGTGTGTATAGTCAGGGTGTGAAACTGATAATATTTTATGGAAAAGAACAGTTGTGAGTAGTCTTTGTTTTCTATCTCTGCTTCTGATTTGCACTTTTGCAAGTTGTTGCAAGGCCTTGTAAAGTGTGTGTATATGAAAAGTTTGTGTGAACTATTTATATACATTTGTGCTATTAAAAAGTGTGTGTGTGTGTAAAGAGATAGGATAAATATCCTTGTGAAACATGTCCTGACAGTAGGTTTGTGCTTTAAAGAGGAAAGTGTTCTCCAAGTTAGAAATCTTTAAAGAATGAAAGAATGTACCTCATTCTTGTTTAAAGTTATATAGATTGTATTTTTCTAAATATTAATGAAAGTAGTTCATGTAAAGAGTTCTCAGTTAAAACCATCTTTGGAGTCTTTTTTTAATCATTCACTTGTTTAAAAATTCTTAAATGCACATGTGATTTCAGTTTGCAGTTAATATGTTTCGAACATTACCACCATCTTCCAATCCAACGGGAGCAGAATTTGATCCAGAGGAAGATGAACCAACCCTAGAAGCTGCGTGGCCTCATCTACAGGTATTTAAGGAAGACTGGGAAGTCATAGTCTTAACAAAATTTTTACATTTAAGTAATTTTTTTTTTTATTCAAAATTGTTTAGTTTATGTGTTTATATCAAGTCAAATACATTTCTCTGCAATGTTTAAAGTATTTCTTGAATTTAAACTGATAATCTTTGAAAAGGGTGGTTAAAGGCTCGGGGTTTTTGCGGTACAGATGCTACTGCTTTAATTTTAAATGAGCTTCAGTTTGTCACTGAATACTTTGATCTGACTTTGGCACAGTTCTAGTTTTTAAAGATATTATGACAAACAGAAGATCAGAATTTTCAAAACACATGCTTCTGGACATGATGAATGTTAGATTATTGTGTATGTCACTTCAGTAAAATCTAGAGATGGAACTCAGCAGAATTTTAGTGTAATTTAAACATTAAGTTCTTGTACTTTGTCAGGAGAGCTAGAGCAAAACTTCTACTGTGTGGTATATAAATAAATATAAATACAAACATAGTGCAGTTCTGAACAACTAATTAGTAATTTGGGTAATATGCTGCTTATAAAAAGGTTCCTTGTTTAAAAGACTAATACTATTTTTTGTTGGTTTTTTTCCAGCTTGTTTATGAATTTTTCTTAAGGTTTTTAGAATCTCCAGATTTCCAACCCAATATAGCTAAGAAATATATTGATCAGAAGTTTGTATTACAGGTGAGTTAAAAAAAGAATTTTTGGCTTCAAACTCTAAATTATTTTGCAATGCATTAGATTCAAGTAAAGTGCATCTCTTTTTTTCCATCTTTGCAGCTTTTAGAGCTCTTTGACAGTGAAGATCCTCGCGAAAGAGATTTTCTTAAAACAACTCTCCACAGAATATATGGCAAATTCTTAGGCCTAAGAGCTTACATCCGGAAACAAATTAATAATATATTTTATAGGTACGTCAATATCTTTGTATTATGGTGCCTGTGATCAGATATATAATTAAAACTGCTCCCAGTTCTTAGTAAGTTTGTAGTCAGTATTGTTACATCTAAAAATAATACCAGTCTGGGTGATTTAAACTGGGTTAGTTTTGCACACAGCATAAGTTTGTCAGCTGAAATTTGAGTTTGTATATGATTCAGTAAGTGATTCGGTGTCTTCATCTGTGAGTTTTGTTTTTTTTTTCTTGCTGGGTAGTAGTATTTGTATTACAGTAGTGCCTTAATATAATGCAGAAGTTGGGGTCAAATTAAATGAGTGAGGTACCTGGAGTTTGCTTTAAGAAACATACTTGCTGCTTTTTCTTTTCTCAGAACAGAGATGTACCATTTAGGACTTGTGAAATACTTTATTTGTCATAGAGTATACTATAATATTATCCCTGATACAAAAAGTGTATAGATGAAAAAATAATCCACTGTATTACCAAAGGTCCTTAGAACTGTGTTTTTACTGCCATTATGTCAAGAGTGAATCCAAGATTACGGTGCCTTTTTTTTTGTCTTTTAGTTTTGGTACACTTCTCTCTTCTATAAATAACCATGTTTTACACTCCTTCCATCCTGCTTCTCTTTTTCTTTACCACTGTTGTTTTCATCCCAAAATGAATGTATGATGCTACCCCTTTAAGAAAATAGCAAAAAGCTGCCACATCTCATGAATGGCACCCAGCAGTACCAGCTGTAGAGGGAGCTGATCTTCCCTGTCTATGGCAACAAGTAAGCCTTTAGAAGAGATACAGAGGAGCTCCTTTAAAATAATTAGTAAGCCTCCACTGTCTTACAGACAGCTGCTCTTGACTGGATGTGTCAAGAGCCAGTATGACCTAAGGAAAAGTACAGGTGTATCTTTCAGACAAAGATGTAAACTTTTTTTCCTGCACATAGATTTTATTAAATTAATTCTAAAATGCACAGTTTTGTAAAATATCTGAACCAGATAATACAGCAGCATCACAGTGTATTAGAATGCACTTCTGAACAGCGTTTTTGTTTGCCACTTCCTGCGCGTTACTTTCAGGGATAATGGAAGCAAAGTCTGCAAACACAGATAGTTCTAGTGCAGGGCTTTTGAAAGACGAAGAGGTTTTCTGGTCACTAGATTGAGTTTGTAATGAGTTTGTAATAATTTGTATAAAAATATATTTTTCAATCTGAAACGTATATGTGAGATTATATCATTTGCACTGTAGAGACTGCCTTTCTCTACCAAATTGCATGGGTGGGGGCAAAATTAAACAGAAAACCTCACTTAGTTGTGTAATGTTTAGGAGCTAGAAGTTGAAACATTTTGCATCCAAATGTAAGCTGGTGTTCCTGAATCTGAGCACCAGGGAGGAAAGCTGTTTCAACTTTTCTTATGCTTTTCCCTGCAACTTGTCAGTTTGTTACTGTGCGTACCTAAGAAATGTGTGGTCTTTGTCTTCTAGTCACTGACCAAAATTGCATGAATTCTGTCCCAATAGTGCATTAATATTTTTTCTTATGTAATTTTGTTGTTATTATTATTAAAACTTTATATTCCTGTTAAGTCAGTCCAGCGCTTTTTGTATCATTGTCTTTAGTTTTGCTTGAAATTGTTGTCCTGAATTATATGGGAAGGGTCTTTAAAGAGACAAAACAGTCACATTAAATATTATGGATTAAAAGCATGTTAAGATGTCAGTCTATGATAAATTTTCAAATAAAAATATTTTATAAGGAGTGGAATTATTTCCTCATACGTGTAAATTTCTATAGCTATTTGCAAATACCTGAAGTAGTGCATAGAACTTTCTCAATAAATATGCACTCAGGCATTTGGGAAGAGTGGAAAAGTGATTGTCTAGTAAATTACAGTGCTCTATCAAAAGAAAAATCAGGAAATTTTTACTTCCTCTGTTTATTACAGAGCTTTCTGTGTGCACGGAAGTCTGTAATGCCAAAGAGCTTTTTAGATCCATAAGTAGTAACTGTTTGAACACCTTGTGCTTGCGTGCACTATAGAAGGTTGAGTCATGGCATTTGATTGTACCAGATGCTCTTGTGTTATTTTGATATGTAAAGTGTTGTTTGCTATGTTCAGGTTTGCATTGTTAAAATGACATAGAAAGTGAGTGTTGGAAAAAGCTGAAGTGCGTGCTGCTTTCTTAAAGGTGGGAGAAAAGGAACAAGCAAGTGTGAAGGTTGAAAGCAGCTTGATGTGCTATTAATTCACGTTGCCACAAAGTTTATTTTCCACAATGTATTTCTGTTTCCTTTTTAATGAGTGGCTAAAACCTGGGAGGTCAAGGCTACGTATAATGTTAGATGGGGAACGTGGTGTTAGGTTTGTATTTCTCTTCAGCAGTAACTGAGTAAAACTTTTCGTTTATCTAGGTTTATTTATGAAACAGAACATCACAATGGCATAGCAGAATTACTGGAAATACTGGGAAGGTAAGTTGTAGGTTTTGTTTAATTAACTCTCTTGGTCTTCAGAGTAGACTTCAAAAATCAAGTTGGCAATTGCAGATTGCTTTGAGACAAGATCAAAATAGCTTCGTATCATGTGTCATAGCTGTAACGAAGAGAATAACTTTTGCATAAGATTGCAGAAAAACAGCAAAAACTTGAACCTTGTGACGACATTGAGACGTGACAAGTTTTTTTCAATCTTATTTTTTAAGTTTTATTTTCTAGCTTAGGATCCTTGTAATTAATATTAGCTGTAAAGCAACTACAAATAACATGTAATGATTTGAAATTTATTCAAATAATATTCTAACATCTCTAAATTCATAGCGAGTAAACAGAGAAGTGTAGGTTATGAAACCTTCTTTTGTTAATCTCATTATTTTGCAAACTTCACTGGTGCATCTGAAAGCCCTTGAAACTTAAATTTTACAACTTAAAGCTGACAGCCTCATCAAAACTAGTGTGTTTTTTACCAAGTGATTTATTTAATCCATGTGCAAGCTTTTGTTTTTTTACACATTAATACACATTAAAAGCTTTGTTAGGTTTACTTTATGGTGTTTCTTTATCTTTGCACATAAAAATAAAAGGTCAGTGAGAACAGGTTGCTTAGGGTTGTCTGGTCAAGCTTTGGATGTGTCCAAGGATGAAGACTCCACAATCTCTCTGGGCAAGAGGTTCCCATGTTTAACCCTGCTCACAATAAACAGGTTTTTTGCTTATGTTAGAATGAAATTTCCTCGGTTTCAATTTGTGCCCATTGCCTCTTGCTCTTTCACTGGGCACCACTGTGAAGCATCTGACTCTCTTCACACAATCCCTCCAGGTATTTGGACACCTGTGTAAGATCATCCTGAGCTGCCTTGTCTCCAGGCTAAACAGCTTTCTCAGCCTTTCTTTGAATGTCAGATGCTCCAGCTCCTTCATTATCTCTGTTGCACTTTACTGGGCTCCCTCCAGTATGTCCACATTCTTCTTCTTCTTGGGAGTCCAGAGCTGGACCCAGCACTCCAGATGAGTCTCACCAGGGCTGAGCAGAGATGAAATCTCAATCTGCTGGCAATGCTATTTCTAAAGCAGCCCAGAATGCTGTTCAAATTGGAAAGACATCTTAGAATTTTCTATGTCTGTATATCTGCCAGAACAGTTCTTTAGTTTTCAATTAAATGTTTAATGGTTAAAGAAGTTATATATGCATCATTATTACAACATACTGTAATCAAGTAATAATATATATTGAAGACTGTATAAAGCTTAAATACTAGAATATGGAGATAAATCTTCAAAACTATTACTTAAGACACCAGCTTTTTCACTGTTGATTTTGTTAGGTTACTTTTAAGAGTTACAAATTTAAAACTTAAGTTTTGGGGTTTTTTCCTTAGACTTCCAAAACAAAATTTCTAGCAGCCAGGTGAGGCTTCTGAGCTGTTGTAACACTTCTGTGTTGGTTATTCTTTGGTCCATTAGGGAGCTTCACACAGCATGTTGTTGACATAGAGCTTCTTATAAGTAACAGTTTTCAGGTGGTTTCCTGGGTTTAAACTTGTCAGAAATAAAGAAGAATTAAATTTCATGGCCAATGGCTGGATTTCATTCTTTTCCTTTGCTGAGTGCTATAAAATACTGGACAAATGGAACACTTCCAGTAGGAACTACTAATGTGGCTATGTTTTTTCTGATAGCCATCTCTTGACAGCATTGCAGAATTTCTTCACGCTCAATCAAGGCCAAACTTGCCTTACAGTTCTGTTCCTCTTTGTGGTTAAAAACCCTTAAAATATCTTATAGAAACTTTTTTGGTTTTTAATGAAATTAATGTGTATTTTTTGAGTATATGAAAGTTGTGGCAAGAATGCCATAGGAATATTAATGTAGAAATGGCTTTTGATACTATGCACTGAGAGATTTCAGGAAGAATAACCTCAGATCCTCAAAAGAGTTTTTCAGCCATTACTAGTGAAAATTATTAAGCATGCACAGCAAGGATGAGCAAGTGGTATCTAGTAAGCTTTAAACTGGGACATCATCTGATTTCTGAGATCTGAAATATAGGTACCTTTTAAATTTTTTTTATTTTTTAAAGTAAGTTTGGCAGGTTCCTTTTGCCTGGATGTCTTTTGTCCTTGGTAGTGAAGAACACTAGAATTAATAAAATAGGATTTTAAATAGTAAATGTTCTGGATGTTTTAACTGATGTTAATGCTAGCAAAGTCAATGGACACAAAGCACTGTTCTGCTACTGTGTTTTTAGGTAAAGGTGCCAGTAACACCAGGTATTGAGCCGCGTTTGCACTCACCTGTAAATTAGATGTCATGTGTTGAGATGCTGTTTGCTTATATGCTGGAGTCTTGCAGAAACAGTAATATTTTAGTAGAAGTCATGTTTTGACTTGTCCACTATACTGGATTGATCTCTTCTACATCCAGTCTCTGATTCATTCATTCGCTGAAGAAGCTGGGAGAAATATGTATTCAAAACTTTGATAATGAATAGATCGTAGTGAAAGTTGGAACCTGAGATGTAGGTGTAATCATATATGTTGCTTGGAAGAAGAATTTTGGACCTGTGAAAGACGTGGTTGAGGGCTAGGCAGAGACTGATTGACTCTTTTATTACTTTGTAATCTTTAGAGAACCAGATCAAAAATTAAATAGTCTCTGGTGCATACTTAATTTGTAAATTTTTCTGTTGCATCGTGTTCTCCAGGAGACAGCCAAAAAAATGTGCTGAAAACAGGGATTTTTGGTATATCCTTTACAGGAGTGAAGATTTTGTACAATTACTTATTTTTATTTTTAAATTTCTTTTCCTGGCAGCATAATTAATGGATTTGCCTTACCGTTAAAAGAAGAGCACAAAATATTCCTATTGAAGGTTTTATTACCATTGCACAAAGTGAAATCACTCAGTGTTTACCACCCACAGGTAAGTCTGATTCCACACTTTTCATACTAAAGTAAGTTTGCATAGAGAATGGGACTCTTGTCATTCTGGTGTGGATTCTATTGTAAGCTCCAACATTTACCTGCTGACTGGTTTTGAAGAAATAATTTCATATAAGTACATATAATGCTTCACTTGTTGAGGAAAGAAAACATAAAAGAATTAATACGTGTGTCTGTATAAATAACCTTTTCTTTAAAAGCACTGCAGTGTTTATAGATGTAATGCATAAAATAGTTGGTTAATGTGACAGTTCTTAATATTTATCCACACACGGAATCTTTTGTTTATCTTGTCTGTAATGTTTAGACGTACAAAAACTGCAGGGAAGTGTGGTTTCAATGAATGTCATCTATAAACAGGTTTTTTTCTAAATTACACAGAGAATTTCAGCTTAATTCAGCTTCTTAAAACTGCTGTTGTTTTGAAAGGAATTAGGCATTTACTAGGACATCGTTATTTAACTTAGTTATGTTTAACTTAATTATTTTAAACCAACTATCTCTTTTCTGTGCTGATTTTAGTTTCATTCAGAATTACTACAGGGATGGGAAATCATACAATGTTAGAGAAAACACTGTTATTGTGACATGATGATACTTTCTCTGTGAGAGGTTGTTGCACGGCTTTGTTATTTTAATTTGAAAGTTCAACATTTTCTGTGTAAGTGCAAGTACTCCCAAGTTTTAAGTACTTTTTCTTCAAATAAAATTATGAACAACTTGTATTTTTGAGAACACCATTTGTTGAATTACAATTCTTTAACAATTAGAAATACTTATAAGCATTTGCTTTAGATCTTGCCTGCTGGGGCTCACATCAGTTCCTGTTGTGTAGTAGTAGGCTAAAGTGGCTTCCATTTCAAAATATTTATTTTTTTTTTCTAATTCTTTGAACATAATCTGTTGGGCTGTGTCCAATCAGACCTTTCTTACCGTCTCAACTACTGCAGGCAGCTGTGATCGGCACCTTCTACCTACCTGAGACAAATTGGTTTTTATCTATTTACACAAACTAATTCTCCAAACCCTTCAGGTGATTTGCGTTCCTATCAGTAAAAAGAAGATAGTGACGTAGGGGTGCCTCTCTTGCATGTCCTACTGAATGAAGTGGGATAGCACTTCAAGTGAGCTTAGTGTGTAAAACACCAGAGTAAAACCACCAAAAATTCACATTGAAACAGTGACAGATACTCAGAAAGATTTGCTGCCAAATCCAGATACACATGAAGAAAGCTAATTTCTGTATTCAGTTCAAATTTTCTTTAGAATAGTGGAGAACACTAGATGTAATGATCTTTGTACTTTCTTCAAATTACCTAGAGACGTTCTTGGTACCAGTGATCAAAAACAGGAAAGGAATTGGACTCTGCTGAACATCCATAAATGGAGAGACATTAGGAAAATGGTTAAATAGTTCATGAGGTGGGCAGTGATCTTCCCATTTACTTTGAGACTATTGGCCTATTGAGTGAAAGGGATGTACCGGTTCACTGTATAGGCACAGACAGTCTCATTCTCAAAAGAAGTATCAAAAGAAGCGTGACCAGCAGGTCAAGAGAGAGGATTCTCCCCCTCTACTCCACTCTCATGAGACCCTGTCTGCTGTACTGTGTCCAGTTCTGGAGTCCCCAACATGAAGCTCTTGGAGTGAGGAGAGCCATGAAGATGGTGAGAGGGCTGGAGCACCTCTGCTATGAAGACAGACTGAGGGGGTTGGGGTGGTTCAGTCTGGAGAAGAGAAGTCTCTGGGGAGACCTCATAGTAGTCTTCCGGTACCTGAAGGGCCTATAGGAAAGCTGGAGAGGGACTTTTTGTGAGGGCATGTGATGATAGAACAAGAGGAATGGTTTCAGACTAAAGGAAGGTAGATCTAAACTAAATATTAGGAACAAGTTCTTTCCTGTACAGGTGGTAAGACACTGAAACACATTACCCAGGCCAGGTTGGGTGAGGCTTTGAGCAACCTGGTTTTAGTGGTAGGTGTCCCTGCCTATGGCAGGGGGGTTGGAACTGGATGATATTTAGGGTCCCTTCCAACCCAAACCATTCTGATTCTATGATTCTAAGAACTGAAGTTGGTAAAGACTGTAATTCAGCCTCAGCTTGCATCAGTTTTGCATTGATACACATAGTGATCATTAGTTCTCATATATAGAAGATTCTAAGATTTACAACTGTTCAATGCATTTCTTAACTAATTTAGATTATGAAGTAGAAAGATGTTAGCAAGTGGAAAGCACTTCAGAGGACAAGATTGTTTTTTAAATCCTGTGCTAGAAAAGATGAAATGCAAAAAACTTTGAAGTACAAAGTACTAGGTCCAAAAAGAAGAACATCAAATTATGTGTTTATCTGTATTATAACCCAAAAAAGAGTGAGGACAGACTTTGGAAGGTTGGGAAAAATTGGTAAAGAGTATTTACCCTTTTGTTGTTTAAATTGTCTGCCAAGTAACTTCTGTAAAATTAAAGAAGTGTTATGTTTTTATTTGAATTCAGTAGTGTTTTTCACTCATGCTAGTGATTTCAAAGTGTATTCAGTTTCACAGTGAGCATTAATAAAAATCTTTTCTTTTACTGTAGCTGGCGTACTGTGTAGTTCAATTTTTAGAAAAGGACAGCACGCTTACAGAACCAGTAAGTTTATCTTGATTATTATGTGTTTTGGAATATTAATATCCCTTTCATCTGCAGACTGTTAAAGGAGGTTTGGGGAACAAGGTATTGATATGTAATTGTTTTTATTAGGAAGAGTCAAATATTTAAGCATTTTGATCTGTCAAATTCATTTTTTTCAGCAGTTGTTTGGAATGTGCAAAGTGAATTAAAACAACATCAAAAGCATACTTCTTACAGACCAGGGTTTATTCTTACATTCTTTTGGCTGACTGGACACGAGATGGTTGATCCAGAAGCAGTTTAGTCAGAATTTATCTTGCCTGAAATGTGCTTTGTTGAGAAACTGATCTTACGATGGAACACAGATTTCTGGCACACGGAGCTACCCGCTGATGCAAAGGCTTTTGAGTCAGATCCTGTTCACATCTACCAAGTTTGGACCCCCTACAAAAACAGACTTTGGTCTGGCTGCATGTAATTGCATAGATGAATACTTCCATTTGTCCCTGATAGTATATAGTGTTCTGCCTCGTTACACTCAATGCTAAGTAGGTAAGAACTAATCTGTTTAATTGCTAGGCAGCAATCAGTAAAACAATCGCTACTAACCAAAGTGCACATTATTAGATTATAACCATATCCATTGCAAAATGGAAACTGGGATTCTTGAAACAAATGCAGCTGAGCAAGAACTCTCCTACTTGGAGCTTTTAGTATTTGTAAAGATATCAAATCTCAGACATTCTGTCATCTGTGCTATATGAGATCTTGAAATCTTAGCTTTCTTTCAGACATCAGCTAGGATGTTACATATTTCCTAGTACTAATCTGAACTAATACACATGCAAGTCTGTTTCCCTTTTTGATCCAAAATAGTACATGATTACAACATTCTTTAAAAACTTAGAACACACATCACCAATGTACTAAGTTCCCCTTCAAAAATTCTGGTCACTACAAAATAAAATGCTTTGTTTCCCTTATAGTGAGACTTTTTGGCATCTTATTTTAAAAATGTGCATAAATTTCCCAAGGCTTCATTGAGGACATAGTGTCTGCTTTCATGATTAAATAATACATACAAGAAAGACGCGGTGATTTCTCACTGAGTTCCCTTGTCAGTGATGATATTAAGTACTGTTTATAGTTTTTAAATACAAAAAGCTGGACTTCTATATAAATGTCTTGCATTTCAGAAAATGAAAGGTTGCTCTTTTCCTAAATGAGGAAAAAAAATGTTGTTTGAGAGAAAAATCTAATGGATCGTTACAACTTTTAAACTATATAAAAAGACAAATATAACTTTAAGAGTGCTTTCAAGAAGGCTGTACTGCTCTGGGTTGTTTTTTCTCTAGTTCTACATCTAGGACTAGACAGACACTGTCATATTTTTGTTATGGCTTTTTAATCTTTAACCACAAAACAAAAGCATTTATAAACTTAAACATTCACGGTTGTATTAATTTATCATAAAAAAATCTAGATTTAAGACTGACTGCTATGCTAGTAATTTTTAAGTATTTAACATGGTTTAAATATCCTTTGAAGGAAGCTGTCTTCCTATTTGACTATTATTTGGCACTGAATTGCCACAGATGGAGAAGATTTTATAGTAAACAAAAAAAAATAAAAATTTTTGAAATCTTTCTTACACTTTGGTTTGAAAACTGACATCTATGGGGAAAAATTGTCATCCTTTAATAACAAAAACATCTATGCCTACTCGCGTTTTCCTTAAATCAGAAATTTCTAACAACACGAGTCATTATTTGGCAATATAACTTTGTGTATTTTTGAAGATTGCTGAATAAATTATGATGTAATTGATAACTCCACTAGTAAATAAAATGTCCAGTATATATTTAACTGCTAAACTAGTGTCACTTTTCAGACTGAAATTCTTCTACTTATATCTTCAATAGATGGGAGAAATTGTTTTTCAGTTAGACTTCAGAAACCTTTCCCGCAGATGTATAGACTCTTTCTGAAGAGTTGAGCCAACTGGCAGGCGACTTCCTTTTGCGTTACATTTTTAACGATCCTTTGTCCTCCTCCACCCTCCCCTTTCTCCCACCTACTTTTTGCGTGTTCATGGTTTGCTAGGCAAAAACTGCTTCAGCAAGCTGGGTAAATATATTTAATAATAGTAAAGAAAGTTCAGTATGATTGTAGTAATATAGTCAGTTGAATAAAACTTCATGTTTAAGAGGAACATGCCTAGATCAGTCTGTCACATGTCAATTTGGGTATCTATAGTAAGTCTTTTCTTAAAATATAATGATAGAACTTAATTTCTTGAGCTTTGGAGTACACCTCCAAGAAATAAGAGATTGAAAGCTGCTATCACTTAACTGGCAGATAATTTTGCCCATAGTAGAGTAGCAAATTTGCACTTTGATTTGATGACCATGTGTAGTTCAATGTCAGGTTACTTTCTCTCATCTTTTGATTATTATTTTTGAGCAAGTCTTCTAAGTGTATAGCATTGTTTTCTCAAGAAGTGGTTTTAGACCTATCAACAGTTATTTCTGTGACATTGAACCATGTCTGGTCACTGCTGTCACACGGAACAAGAAATCTGAGTTTTGTGTTCTGTTTAAAATATTAGACTGCTTAATGAAATATAATTTATTGCAAGGTAAAGTGAATTTATTGTGAAGATTATGTTCACCTTGTCTCTACAGGTTGTAATGGCACTGCTGAAATACTGGCCAAAGACTCACAGTCCAAAAGAAGTCATGTTTTTAAATGAACTAGAAGAAATTTTAGATGTTATTGAACCATCTGAATTTGTAAAAGTTATGGAGCCTCTTTTCAGACAGCTAGCCAAATGTGTGTCCAGTCCACACTTTCAGGTCTGTGCTTACCAAATGTACAATAATATGAGAATTCTTATGAAGCAGTCTTGTTAATGTCATTACCTATATTATTCACTGTAAAGAATTTTGTTTGTTGCAAAAAGTCTTCAATCCTGTGTCAAATGTTAGGGATCCATGTTAGCTTTATTGGTTCTTGTCAAGAGTGCAGTATGTGCATTTGTATGGGTGATTCACTTCAATGTTATGCTCAACATAAAAGCTTAAAAGCTCACTGTTTTCCGAAGTACCCAAACCCTTTCAAGTACATAGTGTTTTGTGTTTTGCTTTTTGTAATAGAGTTCTACAAATATTCTTTATTTGGGAAAGCACTTCTTTGCTTGAATTTCAGAGTTCATAGGTTATAGTTTGAATCATGTCCCTAACAAGGAGAAAGCAATTTTTCTATCTCTCTGTCAGGTCCATGACTCCCCTTTGCACTAGAAAAAATACAAAACTAAGTTGCAACTTAACCTTTCCCTTTTGCCAAATGTTTGTTATTTGCTCTTTAAGATATTGTCTGAAGAAGAGTTTCTTTTTTCATGTCTTAGGTTGCAGAGCGAGCATTATACTACTGGAATAATGAATATATTATGAGTTTAATTAGTGATAACGCAGCAAAGATTTTACCCATCATGTTTCCATCCTTGTACCGGAATTCAAAGACGCATTGGAACAAGTAAGAAACACTCCTAGAAATAAAATTATACTACTTTGCTTATGTCTAGTTTTATGTCTAAAAGCAGTCTTTGAGTTGCTAGTTTAAGGGTGTTGTGAGCTGTTTATTCTACAACGTTAAAGTTGCTGGATAAGGAGGAGAGCACTGCTGACAAAATTTTTAGGAAATACTAAGAATTGAGGAAGATAATTTTTCCTTTTCACAAACAGTGTTTTAGTGCATCTAATCCATGGCGTGTTTTTATTAATATGAAGCAAATTTGGCATTAATCTGTAGTTCAGTTACTTTTAAAGACTAACTGATTTCTGATCTCTAACCTCTTTGCTGATTTGCATTTCTTGTGCATTCCAGTGGAATATGTTGTAAATCAGGTCATTTTTTTCCTTTCCTCTTTTTTTATCCTTTCTGTTTATTGTTTTCTCTTCTTTCTCCATTGACTATTTTCACTTTTTTCCCCACAATAACATAGTACTTATGCATGAAAACAGTCCTGGTCAGCTCCTTTCTGCAGCTGTTCCACTGTAAAGTGCCTCTTTGTTTGAGCTATTGTGCAACTGCTGGAATGGTGAAAGTATTGCAGTCTGGTGCTGGCCATGAGTTGAGGACTGCTGATGGGTTGGCCAAGAATGCATAATCAATCTGCCACTAAACACAGGAAAAGAAATGGAAGATAAAGTGATGTTAAAGTGTTTGGTTACTGTCACTGGATGTAAGCAGTAACAAATAATGTACTAATTAGTAAAATTTTGATTCAGTGTTGCAATTAGACATAGTAAACGTAGATGCTGTTGGTTGTTTTTCTGGCTTTCAAGTCCATGCATTCATTGTGTTCTGAGCAGAAGTTGGACTACCCAGTGCAGCTGTGCCCTTGGAACTCCACATGTGTGATACAAAGTAATCACTTAACTGATTGCTTTTTGGATTTAATGATCAGCAATAGATTACAGACTGGAACTATAAATTACTCTGTAAAAGTGCTTCATAAAGCGCATTACTTTTAATTTTTCTGATGTTTCCCACTTCACTTTTCTAACACTTTTTCTAAAGAGTCCTGAAATAATTGTGTTGGAGTGAGTACCGTTGCTGTGTGTCAGTTTTCAGAATGAATGGGGTCATTTCTAGGCTCCTAGGCTCACTAACTTTTTCCTTTCTGGAATTTATCAGTTGTCAGTAAGTGACTTGTATCAAGATCTTTAATGTCATCTTGCATTTTCTGTAATAACCCTAGTTTAATTAGTGTCAGCACTAGATTTCAAAACTTGTCATATATTGATACACTTAGTATTAAAAATGAAGCTCAAACATCAGAAGTGTGAGAAAACTGCTTTGAAAGTTGGTCATTTTAGTACTTGTATTAGCCCTTTTGAGGGTAAACTGAAACTTCCAATAACTAGTTTTGTTTCCGCTTATTCTGAAATGATGTAATTTTCCAGTTATGTAGGCTATTGGCTACTGTTGACCAGAAAAAATAGATTTCAAAGTTTAAAGTACTCTGAGTTTCAACCAGAAGTTTTACTTATAGGACAATACATGGCTTGATATACAATGCTCTGAAACTCTTCATGGAGATGAACCAAAAACTGTTCGATGACTGCACACAGCAATTTAAAGCAGAAAAACTGAAGTAAGTTTTCATGTCAGTGTGTCTGTCTGTTCCTGAATAATTTGTTCAGAGTGCTTTAGCTCTGAAAAACTAGTGTGTCTGTAGTGGGAAGTTGCCCATTTGATTACAGTACAGCAGTCTCAAAATCGACTTTGTGAAAATTCTTGTTATATATGAACTGTAAAGTCTTCTTGAGAATAGGGTGCTTTATGTAGTCTTTGACCTAATACTGCTGGGTGTTACCATCTGCCTAAAAATTAACTTTGGAGAGGGTCATTGCTAATCATGGAGCCCAGTGTAAAAGATCTGTTAAACAGTTTAGTTTACATCCTGTGTTTATTTTAGCATCCTTTATTTACCCAGTGTTATTTTCTTTCATTTTGTCACTTGATTATTCCCAGAACACTTTTCCAGGATTTTTCCACACTGCATTGTGTGTAAGCACGTGTGCATGTTTTTCTAAAAATTACCTGAGATAATGTTGTCACTCTGTAGTACAGGATGTTTGTACAATACATGCCAGAAGACACCTTATGAGTTTAGTATATTCTTCCATTGGCCAGTGAACAGAACAGGGAATTAGAAGCTAGAATTTTTCTGGTTTATGCCCCAAAAAGCAGCTAACTTTTATGATCATAAAGTCACTTATGCGTAACAAAACTGGAAACAGATGAACAGAAGATATTTTTTTTTTATATTCAGCATATTATAAAGCCTACTAAAGTGAGATTGAGAACTCAAAAACATTAATGATTTGACTCTCATTTTAGGAGCTGGGGAACTTAGTGAGAAGGTGGGTACTGAAAATACCCAGATTTTAATTTCATTTTTCATTTCAAAGTAAATAGGGATTCCTCCAATGAGTGGTTCGAATTCCACACCTATTTTAAACCAGTAATGCAAATTCTTAACGTATATTGATTTATCCAAGTTTTGAAGTTCCTTATTACAATTTAAGTAAAAATGAGCTTGTAGTACAACAGGGGTTTTTTTGAGAGATGTGTGTGTGTGTAGATAATAAAATGTGAACATTTGCTTTTTTAAAAAAGACTGTATGTCTCCCTGCATAGGAAATAAGTAGAATCCCTTTTAAATGAGAAAGCACTTGTCTGCCTCAGTTCACACACAAAATGTCACAAAAAACCCCCATAAACAACCAACAACAGGAAAAAAAACAGAAGGAAAGATTGCTGAGTGACATAGTAATAAAAAAAAGTCCCTCACCACACAAGAACATAAAAGGAGATGGTTAAAGAGTTCTTCCATCCCAGCCAAACTTAGTGAGAGTTGGAGGTAAATTCTGTGTTTCTGACAATATAACTGCTGGGGTTTTTAAGTCAGAATCATCTGCTCTATGCATTGAAGCCTGAGACCACTCTTAAGCCAAAGCCTTTTAAACTCTACCACCTTTCAAAGACAGGTGGTCATTCTAGTGTCTGCAAGGAGTTGTTTAGGAAAGAAAGGGAAAAGAACACTAGATTTTATCATCTTTAATTACAGTAAGCATAAGGAAACAAACCTTTTCCTACTTTAATTAAAAAAAATAATCCCATGTCACCTCTATTTCTGACTCCCTTGAACTGGGTGTTTTTGTTAGGTACTTCTCTGTTAGTGTTCAATTCAAAATGTCTCTGGGCATTTTAAACTGCTACTGAAGCCATTGAGCTGACAATAAAAATCTCTGCCCTTTTTTATGATCATATATTAGTTTCTTAAGTCTCAATATAGAATTCTAGTAATATAAAATTAAAACACAAACACACTTCAACATAGATCAAGGCTTTTTTCTGTTTTAATCATAACCCTCTTAACAATAGGTAGTTATAAAATATTAACTGGTATAAGCCAGTTTATCGCTTTCATGGGAAAACAGCATTTTTTCCCCCCTTTTTAATGTTGCTTTGAGATCATGGGGTTTTGATAAGATTCAAATTGTCCTGTCAACAGTAGGTGGTATTTTGGGCAATAAGCTGAAACAGGCGTAGCTAAATAATTTGTTCTGTTGAATTTTTCTAGTTAATATCTTTGTGTTTAAGAAACTATACAAGTTGTGATGCAAAATTCACCAAGTTTCTTTTGATATTTTTGCTTTTAAACTTTTTTTTCAGAGAGAAGCTAAAATTGAAGGAGCGGGAAGAAGCGTGGGTTAAAATAGAAAATCTAGCCAAATCAAATCCCCAGGTATTTAGAAAAGATTAACATGTTCAAGTTTAAATACTTTAGTTTTGTTAAATATCAGTGGGGGAAACAGGTCTGACTGATCATGGAAAAGAAGCAATTTCACCAATTGTATTATGAAAGATATACAATAAAAGTACTTTTAAAATTTGTAACCTTTCTCTTGTGCAAGTAATTATTTAAAAAAAAAAAAGAGAAGTTTCTGAAAAGTATGATATGAAGTACTTTTTCCTTTTCTTATAATAGGAGATAAACTGTATTGCGGTTTGAAAAGTTATTGTGCAAAATTATGGAAAATACAGAGATGCCATAAATGGTTTCTCTTGAAAAGCTGTTTTGCAAACAATATATTACAAAAGAGATCTTTCTGCAAAATGTGAGTTACGACTGGTCAGTTTTCCTCTGTGTCAAATGGATTAAAGTAATATTTTATGTTCTTGTCTGCTGCATTTGTTCTCATACTTGCATTGGGCTGGTCTTCTGGTGAACCTGCATCTCAGGTTCTTACTAAAGGGAAAACATTCTGTCAGGCATTACTTGACATAACTGAAATTTTATAAAGAAACAAAAGCTCCTTTAGACTGTTCATTAACTGAAAATTATGGGAGAAGGGAATGGTTTGGCTTGGGTTGTTACTTCTTTCCCCCTTGCTTAATTTCCTTTATCTCAATCATACTGATTGCTGCTAATGTGCAGAAAATCCCTGAACATATCAATTACTTTGCAGCCAGAATTTTACTATACTGCAGCAAGAAACTTACTGTACTGTATCTTTCCAACATCGTCTAGCTGAGTTTAAAGTGGTGGAAGATGGACTAATGGTATTCTATAAACAGAAGTGGGACACTTTATGATCTCAGTACTATTTTTAAAACATAAAGTATGGGGTCATCTTTTTTCCTAAGGAGGAGGATTTTAATACATGTTTTTTTTTTCCTCTTGTGGCATTTCTCAGGGAGCAATTACTGAACTAAAATTAAAATTATTAAAAAATAATATCAATTAGTTAAATTAATCAAAAAAGAACTGTTCATCTGAAAGCAGCAATTGACTTTCAGTGACAAAACATTTCTTTAAACAGATAAGCCATACAAAAGCCTCTCTTTAAGAGTATTTAATATATGTGGTCATTTGCTATCACAAATGATGAACTATTGCATGTCTGGCTAAACGAGGGGATTGACTTGTAGTAGTAAAATTTAAGAGTTCTACAGTGTGTAAATTTCCTCTTCCCACATAATTTTTTGTAACTGTACATTTTCTGAAACCAGTTAACACAACCTGTATAAAGTATGTTCTGCATAGTATGATTGAAGAGAGCTAATAACTGGAAGCAATTTAAAATAAAAATTACTAATTTGAACACTGAGTGCTCTACTGAATTGACATAAGGATATAAATGCTTTTAGCAGTCTGTATAAAGGATTTTTAGGTTGGTTTTTTTTCCTAGGATTTCTACTCACTTTCAAAGTTGTCTTACTACTGACAGTTCTTGTTGTTCAGAGCTATTCCTGACTCTGCATGACACAAGAATACATTAAGATTTTAAATCATTCTAGTTACATGCGTTAAATCCTTGCTGTCAGTTTTTTCCATTTTGACTCACCTGCATTAAGTTATTGGTACATTCAGATGCTTTAATACTTAGGAGGAAAAATGGATAAAAGAAGTGCGTATTTGTGTTCATAAATGAGTTTGCATTTCAAGACCACATACACCTGACCTGAATTAAAATAGAATTTAAAGTATGAAGATTGCTGTACAGTAAGCTTTGGATACTATACAAGTCGTTTTTTACAAGATTTCTTTGTTATTATTCCCAGAAGACTTTTATGGTGGTTTTACTTTCTTAAGACAGAAAAGTTTAATATTTTGTTTTGAAATTATTTTAAATGCATGTTAACAATATTTGGCCTTTTAAACAGTGTATTTTCTCTTCCAACACAAAACTGCACCAGAAAGTAAAATCATTCATTGTGTTTGGGTTGCTACACTGTTTGCAAATTACCAGACAATGGATTAATAAGGTTTCAGATGAATGATTGCCAAAGTAGACATTCAATATTGGCAAAATCTGAATATTTTAAAATTCAATCTCAGATAATCAAAGCATAATTTTGTATTCTGTCTGTATTTTTTCAACAGGACATTAGTGCCAAGTGAAAGTATTGGGAGTTCCATTTATAATTTATTACCTGGAAGCATAAGATATTGAAGCTAACCTCAGATAACTAATTGTATCATTCAAATGTTCAAATACACGTTTAGTATTTAGGTATTACTACTAAAAATGATTATTTTAACACTTTGCATTTTATTAGTACCCAACGTATAGTGACACGAGTTTGCTGAACAGTCCTGTTGCAATGGAAACAGATGGGCCTTTAATTGAAGATTTGCAGATGCTGAAAAAGACAGTGAAAGAAGAGGCTTGTCAGGTAAAGGCATGTGAAAATAACAAAGTACTCTAAGTTATGAATTTTTTGTATTTTTTTTAAGCGACTGTTAATCAGAGACAGAAACTTGGCTTATATTTTCAGTCCAGTGACCGTTTATCCTAGAGTAATAGGCTTCATCTCAGCTGCTACTTCTAAGTGATACTGTAGCAGCCAGGAATACAGTCTTACATTTCTGATGTCTGTGAATCTGCTGTGTGGTCTCTTTTGACATTTCTTCTATAGAAACTTTTGTTTTCTTTTCACTTAAAAATAGCTTTTTGTTTCATGATGGGGACAATTGTTACGCTTTAAGAATAGTTAAAAATACAGCTAAAATCTACCACACCATGCTCTATTCTCTATGTAACAGGTTTGGTTTTTCATAAGGAAAACTTGTATAAAATACAATCAGATTCTAGTGATGAAGGGTTTGTTTGTTTGTTAACAAACTAAGCTGCCTTAGTGCTAAAGCTACTATGTTTAGAAAAAAATACATAAAGTGTGCGTTTGTCTTGCCCACATGGGTCTTCTTCCTCAGTCCATCATCTGTCATGTTCCGTTACCATGGGGCAAGCACTCTTGAGGTCATTCCAATCTTTTTGTCTTTAGCTAATGATTGGTGATTTTTCCAGTGTCTTTAATTTAGCTTCAGTTGAATGGAACTAAGATCTTGACATTCAAAATAGAGATTTAAACTTGGAGATGATGGAATTTGGAGAGGTGCCAGGGAGCATTGCATTATCACTTAAATGTCTGGTAGGAATATCAGTAATATGAATATCTCTAAGTCCAGCAAAGTTTTAACACAAGAGAAATTATATGGAGCTGAAAAACTGCTTGAGATCTGAGATACAAAGTCTGTTAATTCAAACCAATGCATCAAACAAGAAATTTAAGAAAAATAAGCATATGGTCAACCTAACTTCCTACATTACTTAAAATTCCAATGTCATTATCCTACAAGTTTATATTTTATTGATTATTTGCACTATGGCGTTTTGGATGAAGGTCAAAATCAAAGGAAATGCTGGAATGCCTTCAAGACGTGCCCAGTGATTGCTGGTTTTTAAACACTTATCTCTGGAGTGGAATCCTACACATTGCATATAAATCTTGGTGACTGAATTACGTGCTTATCCAGGGCAATGAGTGAGGGTAGCATACCCCCAAATGGGAATGCTGGTGAGAGCTACTTAGTGGGAAACACTGTGATCATTGAAGTTTCTAAACCTCTGCCTTTCTTTGGACCTTGGATAGCTTGGCCAGGCCCAGGTGATAAGGAGAGGGCCCTCCTTTCACTAGCTCCAGAGCCTAGGACCAGTTCTAGTGGTGAAAGGTACATACAAGTTTATTGAAAAAAAACTCAAGCATTGTTTAATCTTAGAGTTGTGTTTATGGTAGTATCCATCTTTTACTGTGCTGTTTCCTAGTGCATAACAATTTTCTCAGGATTTATGTCACCTTGGTTTACTTTCCATCCTGGCCAGAGGGAGTAAGTCCCACCTCCTAACTTTGAGTGTTCAGACATTAGTTTTTGAAGAAAAGCAGCCAAAGCATGGCTATATACTACTAAAGCAATATAGCAGAACCCTAAATTTTCAGATATGTGAGTAGTTCAAGTAACTAGAAGCATGGAAAAAACTTAAAATCATTTATCGTAGATGTAGAGACATACAAAATGAAAAATAAGTGAGAAGATTTATTATAATTTTGGTTTTTAAAGTGTTATCAAGTGATAGTCACGGTAGTAATGTCATGATTGCTAATAGCTTAGAATTTGTTAGTTGTTTCTAATCTTTCCTCTTAGCAAAAAAAAATCATTTCAAGACTTGAAACTGGATAGCTGGTAGGGTAAAGAGATTGAAGTATAAACTTTTTCCCATATGTGTTTTATTTCTTTTACCATAAAAGAACATACTGATCTGCAAGCAGTATTTTTAAGTAATTGTTTAGCAGTTAAGCTAATGTCTAATCTAATTGTTCCATTTGTATTTCAGGCACAGAAAGATCAGAAAAAAGATCGTCCTCTTGTGCGACGCAAGTCAGAACTGCCTCAGGATATCTATACCATGAAAGCCTTGGAATCACATTGCAGAGCTGATGAATTAATATCACATGATGGGCATTAAACTATTACAGTGAAATATTATTTTGGAGGAAAAGTGTTTTTTTTCTGGACTCAGTTCTACAGTAGAACTTACTTTTTTGTGCCATACCAACCAGTTACACACAAAGTCAAAGCTTTCTTCAACCCAGTTCTGTAGGCAATAATTTAGAGTATGCAGCTCAAGATTAGCAGTTCAAACAATGGTAAATTACCCAATTCCATGTGCAGAATATTGGGTTGATTATAATCAAGTGGACACAATTTCTTGGAAGTGTTATCATAGTATCAGCTAGCTGATAACATGCAGTTTTTATAGTAATATTTGAGAAAAACATTCTATAAAATTTCCGTCTAAATAAGTAAACGACCAAGAGTTGGTACTAATGATAAATGTGTGTTTTCAAAAGTCAAATTATTTCAAATCTAAGTATTAAACTTTTTCTAGGATTTCTCAACTTTACAGTTGTTTCCACATTATTGCTGTCTTGTAATATACCAGCAGTTTTGAAAATACACAGTTATTCTTTCGTATTATAAAACATGGCTTATAAACCGTTAACTTTCATGACAATCCTCAATCATCATTCCTTTCTAAGAGTTCTGTAAATTTGTTTCTCCTTTACTTAGGATAAAGATATATATCTATATATACCATGTCCTAATACTTTATGTATACTTAAAGCCATATTTTCCAGTCTTTAGTGTATAATACGGCACCAATATTCCAAATATAAACTAATAGAAGATTTTTTCCTAAAATGAAAATTTGTTTACTATGACTGGGTATAGACTGAATATAAAATTTCATCTTAAGTTTTTTCAAGTCGATAGAATACTCTTTCACTGTTTTCTCCCTTATCTGAGCTTTTAATACTCAGCATTTTTCTTGGGCTCTAGGAGTTCAATATTCTGTGGCAGATATTGTGTGATTTCAGTTGTATCAGTTTTTATCTGAAAGATGAACATAACCTTTCAAGAAACACATCATCACAAGCTTATTAAAATAAGAAAAGGAACAGACCCTTTAATTCCATTCTGCTTTTTTTAAATGAATCTAAGAGCTGAGGAGATAGTGACCATAATTTTACCGTGAAAATATTTTTTGTTGTTGTTGTAAAGAGCACATGTGCTGCAAATACACCTCACAAGTGAACTGAAAATGCATCTGAGTTGCTGATGATCTTCAAGTGCTGCTATATATTCCACAAGATTACTTGCATGTAATGAGCTTTTTGTTGTAGATGGAAAAGCACGGGAGGAAAATCTCTTTAAAAATATAGTGCTTTGTCTTCAATATTTGATTTCTCTCAGGGTGGCCAGTATTTTGACTTACTTATCCTGCTTACAAGCTGTTTGAAATGTGTTCTGCTATTCTAAATGGGTGATTAGTTTCTTTTGTCTCTGGCAGTAACATGATATAACTTAATGTTTAATGTCTTGATGCATAAAGAGATAAAAACGTGGCTTCTTTAAAAATAGTTTTGTTTTACTTTTTAAGGAAGTATAACGTCTCCTGCATCCATTAAAAAAAAATAAATTACGCAAAGCAGACATTCATAGTAACCTTGTGCAGATGTAGTGCCTGCTGTTTGTTGGTTGCATTTAACATTCAATTTCCAATATTTGTTACGTTGTCTATTGGAAGAAAATTGTGGGTGGTAAATATTGGCTTATAACAACTAAATTTAAAGACCAACCCAACCTTTAAGTGGAACGTCCACTGTGTCTGAAAACATTTCCTGTAAAACTTGAAAAAAGAGTATGCTTTACCATTAGGATAAACTATATTGAAACAGTTTAAAGATGCCTTCTCCTTTTGAGGGAAAAAGGGTGCTTTTTTAATTGTGTAAAGCAATGTCTATGTATTTTGATATACCATTGTTTGAACTTCCATCTTTAGCTGGTAGATTATCAGTTACCTTTGATTTTGGGTGTTCAGTATGTTTGTGCAAGAGGTTGCTGAGAGGAATTATTCTTATGTTACCCAAGGAAAAAAAAAAAACAAACCTGTATATCAATGTTTGATTGATTGTGTGATGCTCAACATTATAAGAACATCTTCCACTGTCTAGATTTTATTTCTGTTCTTTATTGAAGATAAACACTCACCAAAAAGGGAAATATTATGGTATTTTTAAAGGCTTAAAGTTCACCATAAATTCATATTTGAAATTTTGAGGCACTAAACATTGCTTAGGCAATATTCCAAAATCTATCACCACTAATGGTTTAGCATGTTTATTACCAATATTTATATACTTCTTATAATCCTGTACTAAACCATTCTAAAACTAATACGTGCAAAATAAAAAGAAAAATTAAAGTAGAATTTTGGTGACTGTTGTTCTTCATAAAGTTCTGTGTCTGACGCCTTCCCCCATTTTCCAAAATTACACCTGTACATCAGGAATGTCGGAAGTAATATTACAAGTGTCTTTTTAGTGTGGCTTTAGTATGGCTTCATTTTAATATTGTACATACATTGTACCTTGTTTTATGGTAATAAGTAATAAAAATGTAGACTTCATATTTTGTACAGAATTGTCCTATGTACAGAATAAAAAGTTCCTAGAAACAGCAAAAATAGGTAAGTGGCACAATTATTTTTCATTAGACAATATCTGTAACATTATGCGTTAGTGGAATGTTAAGTTCAAATGTACCTACATATTTTTTAACATTTTGTAATTCAATTTTTTGTTCTGGCATTGTTTCTTGAAGAACTTCATACACCTGCCATTTAATATGCTTTTATCTAATTTTAAAACTTTAAAAAAGAAATGGTGTATTATATGGACAAATAAAGAACATGTGAATTTTACTTGCTCATCATGAAACTAAATTTAGCACAGGGCGCTTGGAGGGGTGTTCAGATCATCACTGTTTGCAGAACCAGCTGTACAAATTAAAATCATTTCATAAATTGCACAAAAGCAAAATTACAGAAAGGCCACTGGTAAAAACCAGGAATATTGGATATTTAGTCAAAAAAGCAGACTTAACTTTTAGAACAGCTATCGCTACTGAAAGGAATTTGATAAATCTCCAGTCAAGAAACATCAAAACCACACCTTTCGTACCATAGTATTTTCCCCTGTAACACTTCTATATTGACAGGCTTCAAGCGAAGTAGCCATAAAATCAGGGATTATAGTGTCATAGATGATACACGATCAGGTGGCAAGGATGTAGGAAAAAAATCTTAAGTCTGCAGTAGGAATTGTCTTCCCTCTGGAATCCAGAAGAGTCTTCAAAAGAACTGAGGAAGTTACTCACTTAAAGCTGACTTTGAATAAAGGATGGGGTTTGGGAGGAGGGTTGTGAGCCTGGGTTCGATATGTGACCACTGACTTGGTTTATAAATGCAAGATTTGAGTTACCAATGAAGCCTTTGTGTACTGAATTCTTCTGTGTACCCATTTTCTGCGTGAGCTCAGGAGTAAACTCATCACATGCACTCCCAAGCTTAATCACGAATCATAAACGAGATACTGAAACAAATAAGGATTCAGTTTACAAAATTAGAGTCAAACACCTCAAAATGTTTTAAAATACAGTAGTGAGAGTTTTTATATAGAAATACTTGATTGAGGTGCAAGCACGTTCAGGAAGTGAACTTTAATCCTTTCTCTCTAAGGGAATTCAGCTCGGGCTTGGACCAACAGCCTTTTTGGGCATTGCTTGCTTGGTTTGGCTTTTTAGAAGTGGAAGGGAAGGTGCTAGTGTACCACAGGTATGCTTGTGTTTGGAGGTCTGTTGGTTTGCTTTATGGAAACTATTTTAGCACCTTACCAATGTACTTAGAGGAGGTAGCCACGATTTCAGGTTGTCCTGAGGCTTTTTTTCTGGATGCTGTTAGAGACCACCCACCTAAAAGTGGAGCATTTCTGCTCCCAGGATCTTGTCCTTACTGTGCATAATGATCGTGGAGACTCTGCATATAGCTAATTAAGAAATGCCATTCTAATTACCGTATCACGGTCTCACTGGATTACAGTTTTTTATATAATGAGACTTGGCTTCAGCTGTCTTTACCTTATGAAATAAAATTTAGATGTACTTAAAAATTTTATATGAAAAATTACCCAAGGGAGAATTTACTGTGGAGCTAAAGAAAATAAATACATTAGTCCTTACTCACGTAACTGAAGAGCAGCAGGACTGCAGCTGGCTTTCTCTGAACCCAGGGTATACTGGGACTGCGTTCACTCCTGCACAAGCTGAAGAACTGCACACACAAAACACGAAGTTTCATAAGCATGAACCCAATGGTGTTCAGGGGCGAGGGTATTCACATAATCTGCCTCAAGCTATTTTAGGCGTTTTTGTGGTCCAGGAGACACTAAGAGGGTTTATGCTAGCATGAAGGCCTTGCCATAGTAATTTTTCTAGTAGTCTAGCTGTAGAATTAAGAGATGCAGGAGGATTAGAGATGAGCAAGCAAGGGGATTTGCACTGACTGTTGCTTGTTTGGGTTTTTTTTGCTTTGTTTTTGGTCTCAAATACTACCAATTATTTTTCTTTGTTGTTTTTTGGGTTGGTTTTTTTTGTTAATTTGTTTCTGTTTTCTAGTTTTTTCTTTTATAACATATGCAAAAGGTTTCTTTTCACATACATTGTACAACATTTGCCAGGAGCAAATCTAGTCTGTCTTGACAAGTCCTAGTTCTCATTCTAATTCTCTGAAACACTTATTTTTAGTTAAACTAGAGGGGAAATGTGCTGTGCTGGCTATCTTGTCTAGTGGCTTCTCACATACCTATGAGAAGGGCCAGGTCGTTGGTGTATCCAAGAAAAGGACATTTGGAATTAACTAGAGGTGGATCCCAGTGAACTATTTTTCTGATTGAGAAAGCTAAAGCCTTTTCAGAGGCTTTAACTGAGCACGAGAAGTTGTGCAAAAAGCTAGATTATCCTGTCCTTGGTTCAGTTTCCTTTCATGTAACTTACATCATCTTCCTCCTGCCCCCTTTGGCACAGCAGATAAGAAGTGATTAAAGGAATACAAAGTGTCTCTCTTACACTGGCATTTAGTTGCAAGTAGCCTGGCATTTAAATATCATAAAATCGTAGACTTGCTCCTTATACCACAAAGTCTTGTTGCCCATGGAGTGTTTCTGGTTTTAAAACCTGAAGTAGGATGAGACTTGTTGGGTTTTTTTCACTCTGCTTTCTCTGCAATTCAGCAGCAATGTTTATAAATAATTACTTGAATTCTCATTTCCTATCTCTGTCCTGCATTCTTCTCATTACTTTGTTACTTTGCTTTCCTTATTTTTTCCTGGCAGTGGTTTTACAGCAATGAAATACTGTGTTCCTGCTTTGTAAGCTGCAAAAATTCTGTGGTGTTTTGGTGCAGCAGATGCTGGCTGTTTGAGAAGAATGAGCATGCGAACTCTGAAACGTAGCTTGAGCTGACCTCCTAAGAGATGCCAAGTTACACTCGAGATGTATCTGGGTTGCTTAAGAGTATTACCAACACCCTGTTAATGAACTTCCTGAAAGCCAGAGTGTTAATTTAACCTGTGTTTTTAGGATGCTTGGCCTGTACTGACACTGTGTGGATGTAAGCAGATAATTCTCCCCCCATTGGAAAGCAGGCAGGACCAGATGCAGGGTAGCCTTGGTGGGATCCAGTTGGCCTAGCAAAGATAGCTCTTCTTTCATATTAAATGTAAACCTAAAATACAGCTTGCATGTAGAATGATAGGGTGTGAGCAAACTAGATGTTAGGAAATGGAAATAGGGGACTGTTGTATTGAACACTCGGTAACTATGTTCTGTAAACAAAACATCCACATTAGTATCTACCACAATTTTTCTTCACCAGAAATAAAAATTTTATTTTTATTAAGGTAAATTACCTTTCTAATAAGGTGGGGGAGGAGGGGGGTGTGAAGATTAAATGGATTTGATCAGTTTTCAATGAATCATCTATAATTTCTGGTGCTTATGGTTGAAACTTGTCTGCTGAACAGATCATTTTCCTTCCAGACAAGAAGAGTGAGATTTCTGTTACTTAAGAAATCAGTGTTTTTTAAAAGTTAAACTGGATTTCTAAGCCCCCTGGGAGCATACTTGAACACAGGCATGCTTTTTTTCCAGGTAGAAATGGAGGATCTGGGGCATGTGGCTGGGCTTTATGGATTCCTGTATCCTAGCTGGACATCCATGCTTTGATGCTTCCCTTGTTTCTTGTGCAGTACATCTGAACAGATCCTGGGCCTGAGGGTCCTTCTGCATTTGCCTGTGTATCCATCTGAGGTTTGGAGGTGGTTTTGTGTGGTTTGCTTGTTGTTCTTTTTTGGGCGACAGCCCCTTCACCTCCTTATGAACAAAAACTCCGTGTGAAACAAAAATTCACTGCGCTCTCCCAGGGACGTTCAGATAGCAGCCAGGACCAGGGGGAGGGAGGGGGTGAGTTTGGGCGAGGAGGAACAGGATCGTCCATCTCAGCATCGGGGAGCAGCCGACAGATGAGTTGCATCAGACAGACCCACACTGGGGAGGGCAGGCACCTCTGCGGCTGTGAGGGTGTTTAAAAATGAAATGAGATGGTGGAGGCAACGTCCCCTTCTCGCGGCGGTGTCCTAGGGTTTTTGGGAAACCCTCTCCCAGCAGCCCAGGGTCCGGGTGCAGGGGGGGGTGGCTCTGCAGGGGCCCGGGGGGGCCGTGTCCCACCCGCCCGCTCTCGGCAGGGGAGGTGTCCCTGCGCACCGCTCCCCAGGGCTGCTGGGCTCATTTACAAACTTCTGGATTATTTATAAACATTGATTTTTCTTCTTTGCACAAACGAGCCCGGGGCTGCTTTACCTTCCAGGTAACGGGGCGGCAACGGCAGAGCCC
>VZRW01012706.1:241307-308490 GCA_013398125.1 Aegotheles bennettii | reverse complement strand
GGCCCGGGGGGGTACGCGCTGCCGCCGCCGCTCTGCGCGGCTCGGTGTTGGGCGGGGGCCGCCGCCGCCCGGCCCGGCCTCCCCTCGCTCTTTGTCATGCGGGTGCGGGGCCGCGGCCGGCGCTTCTGGGGACCTCCTTGGCCAGGCGGATACCGTGTGAAACAGAACAAACCCCCCGAAACCCTGGAGAGAGACAAAAAACCACAACAAAAATACAAATAAAACCCCCCGAAGTGGGTCGGCCCGCCAAAAGCGCGATTCCATGGTTAATTAGCGAGACTCCAAAGGCCATAAATGAAGCCGCAGGCCCTCATGGTGGCTTTGTTCAGCCAGCAGAGCCTGGTGCCCTGCTGCCCTTAACCCCATCAGATGCTGCACCAGCACTGCGGCTCGGGGAGCATCCTCGGGATCACACGCTGTGTCACTGAGTGTCCATCTCCAAATTACTGATTGGCACAGCATCCGGCCTGATGAACAGTAATAAAGTATAACCAAGCTTCATTATTAATGCAGACTTCTGCCATTAAGCTGGACCTACGGTCGGTACATGGGCACGTGCCTGCCCATCTGAACATGCACAGTTCTTATATTGCAGTCCTGGATCTCTGCTCCTCGTGTGCTGTTGGTTCAGTCCCTGCAGATGTAAATCCAATTGTAAATGCAGTCATATTTCATACTGCATTACTTAGCACATCAACAGCTGTAGTGTAAAATGCTGGGTATATGCCCTGCAGTTGCTGCAGGCTGAGGGAAGTGTGAAGCAGGTTCATCCCCTTGCTGCCTGCTCACTGCAAAATTGTTGCCTAAAATATCCCGCTTTTGTTTATGTTAGCCTACTGCTGATTATCCTCCTCCTTCCCCTTCTGAAGCCTGAGACTTCCTTTTCAGCAGAGATAACAGTGGAATTTTCTAGAGGGGAAAAAACACGTTTTTATGAATTCACAATAACAGTGGTTAACAAGGAAAACCCATTTGATGTTTGTAGGCTGTGCAGCAGATTTCTGAATTTCTGTTATATCTGGGTCATGAGGTTGGTTCTCCTTCGTTTGGGTTGAAATTAATGAAAGGTCGTGGTGATCAGTTAGCCCTAGGCTTGTCGCATTGATATTGTTTTATATATATGGTTAAAAACAAATTGAGATGCTCCTAATGTGTTTGAGAAGCTAAATACTAATTTAATATGGATGCAAGGCGTTTCCATGGGGATCTTCTGGTTTAACAGCAGTTTTTTAGGGAGAGTGGGTTTTCTGATTGACAGTCTTCAAACTTAAATTGAAAACGGCCAGCAGCATGTGGAGATCTTGTTTTCTCTGACACTGACAGTCTATTAGTGAAAATTGTGCGTGGGTAGGTAGGATGATGTAAGTTACTGATTACAGATACAATAAAAGGGAGCCATGTTCCTGAGTAGCAAAGGCTGCTGCTATGCGGTACCGCGAGCTGCGCAGCTGCCAGCAGCTCTCTTCATACGGGTTCCTGCAGTGTCTGCTGCAGCATTCTTCTGTGACTGGGCTCCTTGTGCTGGGTTCCCAAATGTGGCACCCGCAGGCTGTCTCTCCCAGGAAAGGCTGAATGAAATCAGAGCAGGGGGACAGTCTGCTGTCATGTGTCCTGTCCGAGCGTGTCCACCAGCAGGGAGTAGCCTCCTGCACCGGAATCTCTGCATTGCAGCACAGCTGCCCGCATCCCCCAGCAATTACATCATCTGATGTGCTGGCTGTGGTAATGCCTGAGGACTTGCCATGGCTTGGGGTTTTGTTTCGTTGGGAGGGTTTTTTGTTCAGAGGCTTAATTTCCAAATGACTTTCAAAGAAAAAGTCTGGAAATACAAAGCAACCTATAAAAGAAAAAAACCCAACTGTTCAGTGTTCTCACGGAAATGTAGTTATCCTAATAGCACATCTCTGCAAAAGATGCACGTTCTGTATTGCAGGTTTCTCTCTGCTTCACAAGCAGAATGTGGGTTATAATTTGCTTGTATTGTTTTACCAGTTTTTTTTATAGCAACCTAAAAAAGTTAGAGTCGTGTTGAAAAACAATGAATCCACTCTAATTTGAGGGGTATTGCAAAGCTAAATTTAACTTAAGCTATTTTACATGATAAGTTGGTGTGGAATTAAAAGGTTAGAAAATAGTCTGATAATAGCAGAGGAGATTTGAGAGAGAGTGGCAGATGCCTTAGAAATAAAATATTTCTTACATAGCATGTTTTTTGCAGAGGATGTGGGAGATGAAGGAGAAGAGGAAAAAGAGTTCATTTCCTACAGTATCAGCACTGACATTCATTATGGAATAAAATCAAACAGGTGAGTTAATAAAATAGATCTTGACATTTCTACCCTATGAATGCAAAGCCTACACAAACCTACTTACCTAGTTAACCTACAAATTTACCTCTGGTTTGCTAGTGCTTCATGCAGTGTTTTTTCCTCAGGTGGGGCGATAGCTTTTTGAGGTGGAAGCTCTGATAAAACAAGGGTGTGTCACAAGGCTGAAAGGAATGGACTTAGAACTTCCAACTCTGAGGTTAAAGAAACAAAGCCTTATTAGTCTGGCATACATACAAATGGAACATACACAGCAATCTTCAGTTATGTGTGACTCTTACGTGTTTGTCACTTACCTTAATGAGTATTTGACTCTGATGCTTAGTAAGATGTGTGCCTCTTTAGTGTGCCCATAGTGCAGAGTCCTTATTGATAGCTAAGTTTGGCTGATTTCTGAAGTATAAAGATGTATTTATTGGAAGACTTACATTCAAGTCTCTTAAAAGAAAGATTATAAAATGTGATGATGCAGGTTAGCATTTGACTCCTGTGACTTAAACTTGCAGTCCGATTAGAGCTATTCTGTCACTTAAGTTTCATGTGTTTAGCTGATAACTCTCCTCTCTGTTCTGCAGCCTGGCGTTCATTAAGCGTACACCAGTGATTGATGCCGACAAACCAGTGTCTTCCCAACTGAGGGTGCTCACTCTCAGTGAAGATTCTCCATATGAAACATTACACTCTTTCATTAGCAATGCTGTTGCTCCCTATTTCAAGTCCTATATCAGAGAATCTGGCAAAGCAGACAGGTAATTCAGTATAAATACTGCACTTCTTTGCTAATGAATTAAAGTAGGTGTTTTAATGAAAAAAATAACAGTGACTGTTCAAGGCAAGTCATGTGAAATTGTTTCAGCACACAGCTGCATATGATGCTGTTGCTGACTGGGGAAGTAGTTCAGATGGTGTAAATGTGTTCTGTATGGTTTTTGTTTTGGCTTCTTGTACGGAAACATCTGTGCTTTTTTAGGGATGGAGATAAGATGGCTCCTTCAGTTGAGAAAAAGATTGCAGAGCTTGAAATGGGCCTCTTGCATCTGCAGCAGAATATTGAAATTCCAGAGATTAGTCTGCCAATTCATGCGACCATTACTAATGTTGCCAAGCAGTGTTATGAACGTGGAGAGAAACCAAAGGTTACAGATTTTGGTGAGAAGGCTGAGGATCCATTATTCCTCAATCAGCTACAATCTGGAGTCAACCGCTGGATTAGAGAGATACAAAAGGTAAAAAAACAAACGAGGTACTAGACTATGTGATAAGAACTTCTGTTGAGTACTGCTTATCATCTTCATGCTTTAGCTGGTAATGTACTGCTCCATGCACAGTACTCTGAAGATCTGAGAGCAGTTTTCTGAGTCACCCAAGGACACTGGTCTAAACTAGTCTAAGTCTAATTTTAGACTAGATTAAGCCTTGTCTAAATTTAAAGTCTATTCTAAATTGTTCTGCAAGTAGCTGGGAGCATGACTGTTTTATCTCCGTTGTAATAGGCTCAAGTAACTGGCAGTAGCCTTGTAAATTTTATAGCTATGCTTCAATCTTTACAGCGCACTGAGAGAAACACATTTGGTTTTGTTATTTCCCTGGGTGCATCCACAACCACTTCAGAACAGTTGCTCCAGTCCTATCTTGTAATCTCTTGTGCTCCTGACTGTTACTTTTCAAAAGAACTCTGCTCTTCTTCTGCTTTCACTCAGAAATAGCATCTCAGATGCTGCTCTGGCTTTTTATCCTCCGTTGGCACATAAGTAAACACCTATTGCTCGTGGAAGAACAGTGCCTTTTCTTACTCCAGAGCATAAAACGGTTGTTTTCTTGCATGGGTTGTCTGTCATTAACCAGAATACAGACACTAATCAGGAAAGTGCTATGCTGATGATACTGTGTGAAGGTCCTAAAACTGACGTTTAAGGCAATTGGAATTAAACCTTGACTCTTGTTGCACTGCAGTTCCTGCACTTCTCACAGAATAAGTGCCAAAACTGTCTGATGTTTGATTATTAAAACCTAGTAGATGTTATGTGTTTCAATTATATTTAGTAATAGAACAAGTTTTTACAGTTGAAGCGTCTAAATTGATGTTTTTCTCCCTCTCTCTCCCTCTCCTTCCCTTCTCTGTATTAATTTTAAGGTGACCAAACTAGATCGAGATCCTGCATCAGGCACTGCACTACAGGAGATAAGCTTCTGGTTAAATTTGGAACGGGCTCTGTATCGCATTCAGGAAAAACGTGAAAGTCCAGAAGTTCTTCTAACTCTGGATATTCTAAAACATGGCAAACGTTTTCATGCAACTGTCAGCTTTGATACAGACACAGGTAAAATGTCTGTTCAATAAAATTTTTCACCAATGTCTTATAGAATTGAACCTGCTATGAAACTTGAATATTGTGGTACACGGAACAATGCTGTTTAGAGTAACCTTGGCCTAGTTAAAGCTGCTGTCTTCCACAGATTTGATTGATGAAATTAAAAGTGACATTCAAAATCTCTTCTGTTACATTTAGGTCTAAAACAGGCTCTGGAAACTGTGAATGACTATAATCCACTGATGAAAGACTTTCCACTGAATGACTTGCTGTCTGCTACTGAGCTGGACAAAATAAGGCAGGCCCTTGTTGCAATATTTACCCATTTGAGAAAAATCAGAAACACAAAATACCCGATCCAAAGGGCATTGCGTTTAGTGGAGGCTATTTCAAGGGATCTGAGCTCTCAGCTGCTTAAAGTGTTGGGAACCAGAAAACTGATGCATGTTGCCTATGAAGAATTTGAAAAGGTATGCTCATGGTTTTGTGGCACTGGCAGCTGTATTTTTGCATTGAATTGAATAGTGACTTTATGGAAGCATTGCATTTGGGAGCTGAAGTTCCTGTTGTGAAACTCTTTTCAGGTAATGGTTGCGTGCTTTGAAGTTTTCCAAACCTGGGATGATGAATATGAGAAGCTACAAGTTCTGCTGAGAGATATTGTGAAAAGAAAAAGGGAAGAGAACCTGAAGATGGTGTGGCGTATCAATCCTGCTCATAGGAAGCTCCAAGGTCGTCTTGATCAAATGAGGAAATTCAGGCGTCAACATGAGCAGCTGAGGGCAGTTATTGTGAGAGTCTTGAGACCTCAGGTGGGTTGTTACCAGACAGAAAATCTGTGTGGCTTCTTCAAGAGTGTTCAGCTTCAGGAGTGTTCACTGTTTCTTTAAACAGTTACCAACACAAAACTAATGTAATGTTTTGGAAGCAGACAGCTAAACAAACAGTCTAGTTTTGTACCCTTGCTAATAAGCTTAGCTGCAAGTCTGATTTACTTCACATACTACATGACTGTGCTCATACATTGCTGTATCTACTAGATGCAGCAAGTCCATACTTAACATAGAGGAGATTGATAAGTGTGTAAATATTTGAGCTTGGCTAAACCACAGTGGAAAATAAGATTATGCTGCACAGTAGTGGAAGTTTGTAAAGTAACTGTGTTGCCCCGTTCCTAGTGGAACTTAAATCTGAAGTGTCACTGGAAGATTGTTAAGATTTCGGTAACGATTTGTAGGGGGTTTACAGTGCTTGTTAGAACAGATTGTGCTTATCTATTTGTAGGTAAATTTTGAAGCGTCCAACTACTAAACCGTGATTTTAATGCAGGTAACTGCTGTTGCCCAGCAAAATCAAGGAGAGGTGCCTGAACCACAGGATATGAAAGTAGCAGAAGTCCTTTTTGATGCTGCAGATGCTAATGCGATTGAAGAAGTCAATCTTGCTTATGAGAATGTTAAGGAAGTAGATGGGTTAGATGTTTCCAAAGAAGGTACAGAAGCCTGGGAGGCAGCAATGAAACGATATGATGAAAGAATTGATAGAGTTGAAACAAGAATAACTGCCCGTTTGAGAGACCAGCTTGGTACAGCAAAGAATGCCAATGAAATGTTCAGAATCTTCTCTCGGTTTAATGCCTTGTTTGTCAGACCTCACATTCGCGGTGCCATTCGTGAATATCAAACACAATTGATCCAGCGTGTGAAAGATGATATTGAGTCTCTTCATGACAAATTTAAAGTACAATACCCACAGAGTCAAGCTTGTAAAATGAGTCATGTTCGTGACTTGCCTCCTGTGTCTGGGTCTATAATTTGGGCGAAACAGATTGACAGACAGCTCACTGCTTACATGAAGCGTGTTGAGGATGTCCTTGGCAAAGGCTGGGAGAACCACGTAGAAGGTCAGAAGCTAAAGCAGGATGGAGATAGCTTTCGCATGAAGCTCAACACTCAGGAGATCTTTGATGACTGGGCAAGAAAAGTTCAACAACGTAATCTTGGTGTGTCTGGTCGTATTTTCACCATTGAAAGCACTCGTGTTAGAGGTCGAACTGGAAATGTCCTGAAACTGAAAGTCAACTTTCTCCCAGAAATAATAACACTTTCAAAAGAAGTCCGAAACCTGAAGTGGCTTGGTTTCCGTGTTCCACTAGCAATTGTCAACAAAGCTCACCAAGCAAACCAGCTCTATCCATTTGCTATTTCCCTCATTGAAAGTGTGCGTACGTATGAACGAACATGTGAGAAAGTAGAAGAGCGTAATACTATCTCACTTCTGGTTGCTGGCTTGAAGAAAGAGGTGCAGGCTTTGATTGCAGAAGGAATTGCACTCGTGTGGGAATCATACAAACTTGATCCATATGTACAGCGCTTAGCTGAGACTGTCTTCAGTTTCCAAGAAAAGGTTTGTTTTATCTTTCAAATTCTGCAAAACTTTTACATTTATACTTCAGTAATGTGTGGTTAACCAAAAGTGGAATTGGATAGCTGGAGCTCTTTGGTTAAGTAGCAGATTGAGTTGGCCAGCTGAATGGATCTTTTAGTACTACTAAAATTGATAGATTGCTGCATCCAACTAAAGAGAAGTGACTAACCATTACTGCATAGTTATTGTTGCCTCTATCTGACCTGTCAAACTAAATATCCCATTTTTCCTAAACCATTTTAGGTGGATGATCTGCTCATTATTGAAGAGAAGATAGACCTGGAAGTGAGGTCATTGGAAACTTGCATGTATGATCACAAGACTTTCTCCGAAATCCTGAACAGGGTTCAGAAAGCTGTGGATGACTTAAATCTTCATTCATATTCAAATTTGCCAATCTGGGTCAATAAGTTGGATATGGAGGTAGGTTTGAGATCAAGGAGTAGTATATATTTAGAGGAAACAGTTTAATTAGGTGCAAATTTTTGCTACTATGCCAGTAGCAAAGACTCATTGCCTTCATATTGTTTGGTTCTGTTGAGTTAAGTTTCAGGTTGTTGGACACCAGGCCAGCTTCAAAGCAGTTAAAATTGCTTAATTCCGTTGAAGTCCACAAGGAGAAGAGGAACTTTGAATTGATATTCAGTGAAAATTTACCAAACTCTTAAACCTCTTCAATGACTTTGTAAAGGAGCACTTGGTTCTTTGAGGTGCTGTAGTGTTCCTGGTGTCAGAATGTATTGATAGTGGGCTTCTTCATCCAATGCGGGTTTTTTTCTTTAGATTGAAAGAATCCTGGGTGTTCGTTTGCAAGCTGGACTGAGGGCCTGGACCCAAGTTCTTCTTGGACAAGCAGATGACAAAGCAGAAGTTGACATGGATACAGATGCTCCTCAAGTGAGCCATAAGCCTGGTGGAGAACCCAAGATCAAAGTAAGTTTTGTTGTGGGGTTTTTTTGTTTGTGTTTTTTTTTCTCATTGTCAATTCTTAATGCAAGAATTATATCTGAGGTTTACGTGGGAGATAAATACTTTTTCTGCATCTGGTTATGGAGCAATACTTGCCTACTCCCATTTAAGTGCAAGTTGGTTTTCAAAAGTGTGTGATACTTCTTGAAGTCCAAAATTCTTGTCTATGTGTAGTAGTATCTGCCAGTAAAACCTGAGTATGTTTACTGTTTTTGCAGAACATTGTACATGAGCTAAGAATAACCAACCAGGTGATATACTTGAATCCACCGATTGAAGAGTGTAGATACAAACTTTATCAAGAAATGTTTTCTTGGAAGATGGTAATCCTGTCGCTACCAAGAATTCAAAGTCAGAGATACCAGGTAAGTGTAGTGAAGCTGTATCTAAGTCTAAGCAATAATTTTCACTTTACAATTCATCGTGCACGATACCTTAATGTGTTGCTCTAGGACTCAATCTGAGTGCCTTAGAAATTGATGTGTATCACATGTATAATTATGATTCTTAGGTCGGAGTGCATTATGAGCTGTCTGAGGAGGAGAAATTCTATCGTAATGCATTGACAAGGATGCCTGATGGCCCTGCAGCTCTGGAGGAGTCCTACTCTGCTGTGATGGGAATTGTGACTGAAGTGGAGCAGTATGTCAAGGTAAGAGGCTGACACCACATAATGCTACAGGTAAAGTGTACGTGGACTCTTCTCTCGGTTTTCCTGGGGAGGGTGAGGAAAACGTGCCTTTTGGAATATACTGGAGAAGTTCTGAACATTGTTTATGAAATACCTCAATTAGGTTTGGCTGCAGTACCAGTGTCTGTGGGATATGCAGGCTGAAAACATATACAACCGACTTGGAGAAGACCTGAATAAGTGGCAAGCCCTTTTAGTTCAGATAAGAAAGGCAAGAGGAACATTTGACAATGCAGAAACCAGAAAGGAATTTGGACCTGTTGTCATAGACTATGGCAAGGTAAGAAATTGTAATTATTGCTTGTGATAAATGCATTAAATTCCAGAATGGGTGTATACCAGGAGATAAGGCCAACAAATTACTATCATGTAACTTTATTCACTTGTAGGTACAATCAAAGGTGAACTTGAAGTATGACTCCTGGCACAAGGAAGTGCTGAGCAAATTTGGCCAAATGCTTGGTCAGAATATGACAGAGTTTCATTCACAAATTTCTAAGGTAAGACAAGTCCAAACTCCAGTTTTTCACTTTCAGATCAACTGTCCTAGACTCCTAAAACACTGATTTGTGTCCCAAACAGTCTCGTCAAGAACTGGAGCAGCATTCAGTGGACACTGCCAGTACATCAGATGCAGTGACATTCATCACATACGTGCAGTCCTTGAAACGTAAAATCAAGCAGTTTGAAAAGCAAGTTGAGGTATGTTGTCTTGCTAATGATTCTTACTTTTAGAATGTCGGGCTTAACTCTTAAAATGCAACTTCATGATACTGAAGTTCTCTTGAGGACATACTTGAACTTCATATCCTGAGGAATCCTGTGAACTCTGTAGTGAGCACTTGTTAAAATGTGAGTGTTTAGTCTTGTGATTTAAGTTAGTTTTGTCTTTTTAAACCATTGCTGTCTCTTGTAGCTTTATCGCAATGGTCAGCGCTTGCTGGAGAAACAAAGGTTCCAGTTTCCATCATCTTGGCTGTACATTGACAACATAGAAGGAGAGTGGGGTGCCTTTAATGACATCATGCGTAGAAAGGATTCTGCCATTCAACAACAAGTAGCAAATTTGCAGATGAAGATAGTTCAAGAGGATCGTGCAGTGGAGAGCCGAACAACTGACTTGCTAACAGACTGGGAGAAAACAAAGCCTGTAACAGTAAGTAGTCATGACTAATATTCATTCAGCAAATGAGATAGATTATCTGCATTCAACAAGAAGCAGCCAGATTATTTTTATGGTTTTTCACAGTTTTTCATTTTAGATGGTAAAAGTTTTTTGAGGGTTTTGTAATAACTTGCTAATGTGTTGATTTTTGGGGAGGTGGCAGAAGGAAATTAAAATGTGGACCTCAAGTGCAGAAAGCAAGATGATTTCAGTTGCTAACAAAGCTTTGACTGAAACAAGGGATATATCAGAGACATGTGTGTAGGAGGATTCAGAAGCAAGATGCTCTGTTTTCCCCTAAAGTAATATTTACTAAAACCAAAAACTGCATGTAAAAGTGGGATGAGACTTATTCTGTTATTATGTAGTCTTGTTGTCAGCAAACTGGAAAAATAATGAGACAGACCCACATTTAGTGTTTATTTAGTCCTTGCTTTTAACTTAGCTTCAACTTGATTGTAGAGTTTTTGGATTAATGTATCCCATGCAAACTCTAGGGCAACCTGCGTCCAGAAGAGGCTCTTCAAGCTCTTACCATTTACGAAGGAAAATTTGGTAGGCTGAAGGATGATCGTGAGAAGTGTGCGAAGGCCAAGGAAGCTCTGGAACTTACAGATACAGGACTGCTCAGTGGCAGTGAAGAACGTGTCCAGGTACAACCTACTGACACAACTTCTTTTCAGTTTCAGATAAAAATGATTCAATTCCATCCTCCCTTAAGAGAATGACTTGTAGCTTGAGGTGTACTGGTATCAAGCCACAGTCTCCACACTCATTCAGTTCTAGCATTAAGAGATTGTCTGTGATATCTTTCTTGACTGTTATTCTTGTGAAGCTGTTATGTGACTTGAGATTCAAAAATCTCATCTGGGTCTCTTGCTATTGCAGTTCTGTTGAATTGCCAAAGCTATCTGAAGGTTTTTGACATGTTAAAAGTATTCTGTTTAACTCCCCCATGCTAATGACTGTAAAGAAATTAGGAATAACTGCTGATGTTTGATACATTCTTTACTATAGGTAGCCCTTGAAGAGCTGCAGGATCTCAAAGGTGTCTGGTCTGAACTCTCTAAGGTCTGGGAACAGATAGATCAAATGAAAGAACAACCCTGGGTTTCAGTACAGCCTCGCAAGGTACTTCACTTCTGTATACATAAACAATGTAATTACCTCAAGTATATGCAAATTGACTTCTTGAGACAGACATGTTCAATTGTCATGTTTCAGATTGTTTTCAGTGTTTAGGTACCTTTTTCAGTATCTTGTGGGCATATTTCTTCTCATGCTATGCTGAAAAAAACAAACCATGGGGTTTGTTACAACCTAAGTAATTTTGCAGGGGACTTGTGCAATTCCAGTAGTTTTGAAATTGAGATTGAACTGACTGCATCTACAGAGAAGAAACTCTGCTATTTTTAAATAGGTTGTTGGACCTCAGTAGGGAAACTTCATTATACGGTTGGATGAACAGCATCAGTTTTAGTTCAGTGCTCAGGAGATAAAGAGCAATAGCCATAAACTGCCTGTGACAATATTATCTCATAAATCTTAATCAGACAGTAAAATTACATTCCCAGCTATAGAGTAATTGCATGTTATGTAAATACATAACTTATAACACAGAAAGAGCTGTACTGTAGATAACATCTCATTAGAGAGAGGTCTCTGTAAAAATATAGAGATAGCAGTAAACTCTTACAACTGTGCACAGGACTTGCAGAGAATGATTTCATTGTTTTTATGTTACTGTCAGCTTCGACAAAACTTAGATGGTCTGCTGAACCAACTGAAAAACTTCCCTGCCCGCTTGAGACAATATGCCTCCTATGAGTATGTTCAGAGACTTCTGAAGGGCTACATGAAGGTAAGTTACACTAATTTCTAAACTTCAGGTATTTTATAGCTTAAGTTCAAGGATGTAACTTTCTTTCTTGTCTTCCGTAGATAAACATGTTAGTTATTGAACTGAAATCTGAGGCGCTTAAAGATCGTCACTGGAAGCAGCTGATGAAGAGGCTTCACGTTAACTGGGTTGTCTCAGAGCTGACCCTGGGTCAGATCTGGGATGTCGATTTACAGAGAAATGAAGCAATCGTCAAAGATGTACTGCTTGTGGCTCAGGGAGAGATGGCTTTGGAAGAGTTCTTGAAACAGGCTAGTATCAGCTCTTGTGTGTATGCACGTAACAGCAAATCAGAGCCTTGCTGTTGGGTAGCTAATGTGTGTAGTAAACTTGTCAGTCTAAGCTGTTGATACAAGTGCTGAGACTCCATGAAACACTGTTTTGGGGAACAGCTTAAAGCTATGTAAGCTTCCTCTGATGAAACCTGAATGATTTGGGAAAAGCAGTCCTTGATAATGACTGCTAAGATCCCGTCTTGTGTAAATTTTACCTACCTGTGTCATATTCTCAGTACTTTTAACAGAAGCTTGAGCATATGCCTGGAATCCTTGGGTAAAAAAAAGTAAAATCTGATTATTGTAATAAATTTCTACTTTGTAACTATGTTGGAGCAGAAACGATTGATGTCATGTTTTAAATATTCTTTTTCTTCAGATAAGGGAAGTGTGGAACACTTACGAACTGGACTTGGTCAATTACCAGAACAAATGTCGTTTGATTCGTGGATGGGATGACCTTTTCAACAAAGTAAAAGAGCACATTAACAGCGTGTCTGCTATGAAGCTATCGCCATACTACAAGGTAAAATGGAGAACAAAGCTCAAGAATCTTCATTTAATTCTGCCTTCCTCTCTTGTGTAGTTTAAATCTTTTTTAGGAGGGACTATATTCACAGTTTAAGTTCACAGATGATTAATTGCATATGCATACTTCGTAACTCTCAAACAACTGTTTCCACTAATAATTACTAGCAATCAAACTCCTTATCCTACTAAAATGAATATTAATGCAGTGTTTAAACTTTAGGTGTTTGAGGAAGATGCCCTTAGCTGGGAAGATAAGCTGAACCGTATCATGGCACTCTTTGATGTCTGGATAGATGTCCAAAGGCGATGGGTCTACCTGGAGGGTATCTTTACAGGCAGTGCAGACATCAAGCACTTGCTGCCTGTGGAGACCCAGCGGTTCCAGAGGTAACTTTTTGATTGCTTTGTTCTTTTCTTGCCTTGTTTGGAGCACCATGTGGACAGGCTTGCACCTTCATGACTTCAGTGCAGCATTCAAAGTTGAAATACTAACTGTATTCTTACCTGGTCCAGCTGGATTACAGTCCTGTTGTAGATGTAATTTCGCCAAGCAAACAAATATGACAAAAGGTGCAGGTGGACAATGATGACAGGAAAAGGTTTATTATAACTGGCTGATGTACTAGTTTAGAAGATGATTTGGTTTCAGATGGCTTTTCTTGCTGGCTTCAGTCAGCTATCTCAAGAATATTTCTAGCATTGTGGCTGCAAGAAGCAGGCTGATTTCTGTTGCTGCAGCCTTTAGTCTCACCCTTCAAATGTCATTTTCTTCTGCTTTAAGTTGCTCTGGTCATCCTTATTTAATCCACACACTTCCAAGTCTGATCTAAGATTCAGATTTATGCATCTCTTCAGGAAATGAAGAAAAGTAGACCTTCAGCAGTGGAACTGATAGATTGAACATTGCAAAGAAGTTAGGTTTTGTTGTTGTGGACTTGAGATAGGTAGATGAAGAGCGATTTTGAGAGTTTAGCCTCGTGTTCCTTAAGGCAGCAACAACATTAAAAAGGCAGTGGTCATTTAGAGACAAATAACTTTGATGTTATGCAGGCCTGTGGTTACTGAACTTGCACTTACGTACTCTTGTATTTTACTTGCAGCATCAGCACTGAATTTTTGGCACTCATGAAAAAGGTGTCCAAATCTCCACTTGTGATGGATGTTCTTAACATTCAAGGTGTGCAGAGGTCATTAGAGAGGCTGGCAGACCTGCTTGGGAAGATACAGAAGGCATTGGGAGAATACTTGGAAAGGGAGAGGTCCTCTTTCCCTCGGTAAGAAGTTGACTTTAGTTGACTTTTGAAGTAAAGCCTCTGCCAAATTGTATGTATTGCACATATACAAGATGTTATGACCATTTAAATCTCTGTTGTCTTAGTGCAGAATTCAGTTATAGCTACTTCTCAAGAAGTGAGACTAAAACTTCCCTTACTCACTCATCTGTGGCTGGTTGTAGGATTCAGATATTGCTTAAGAAACCATTGCAGCTGCTCTTTGTAAACTTACAGGTTCTGTTTTGAACTGCTTAATTCTGGCATTTAATTGAAGGACAGTGTCTAAACTGTCACAATCCAGTATTTAAGTGATTGGTTCTGACTTACATGCAGTCATCAACTAGTTTGTCACTTAGCATGAAAGAGTAAGAGGCAGAGGCAGGTACTGAGTGGGAGTTCTCCCTGTCTGATAGACTTTATTCAATCCTGAACTCTACTGTGGGTATTTCAGGGATGGATAGGTAAGAAAATGATCCACAATATGGAGCATGTGTACACTTTTGTATGGTGCAGACCACGTGAACTGAGACTTAGTCTTAGAACTGAAGTATAACTTCTAGAAAATCTATTGTTCATGGACTCCTGCAGTGCAGGGGAAATGAGTGTCAATTACTGTGCATAGTGGCCATCTATGAAGTGTAAATAAATTAAAAATTATAGTTTGAGTTCTGATATAGATCTGATTTTATGTAATTATTAGGTTTTATTTTGTTGGTGATGAAGACTTGCTTGAAATCATTGGAAACAGCAAAAATGTTGCCAAGCTGCAGAAACACTTCAAGAAGATGTTTGCTGGCGTTTCTAGCATTATTCTCAACGAAGATAATTCTGTGGTTCTTGGGATATCTTCACGTGAAGGAGAGGAGGTATGGCTGCAGTGTGTGTTTTTTAAATAAAATTCTGAAAATAGGTGAACATGGGCTGACTTAAACGTAATTCTTGCAGGTGCTGTTCAAAACACCTGTCTCCATCACAGAACATCCCAAGATCAATGAGTGGCTTACTCTTGTTGAGAAAGAAATGAGAGTGACTCTTGCTAAACTGCTTGCAGAATCTGTTACTGAAGTAGAAATCTTTGGCAAAGCAACTTCAATTGATCCAGCAGTCTACATCTCTTGGATTGACAAATACCAGGTATCAATATGGAACAATTAAGCATACATATGGCTTGGTTATTTCAGTGAGAACTAACTGGTGAAGTTTTTTGTTACATAGGCTCAGCTTGTTGTCCTGTCAGCCCAGATTGCGTGGTCTGAGAATGTCGAGTCAGCCCTCAATGGTATGGGTGGAGCTGGAGACAACAGTCCTCTCCACTCTGTGCTAGCTAATGTTGAGGTCACACTCAATGTCCTGGCAGACTCTGTGCTGATGGAGCAGCCACCTCTTCGCAGAAGGAAACTGGAGCACTTGGTAAGTAAAAATCGTCTTTTCTCTTCTAGGTTTGCAGGTGAGGATTTTTAAAAGTGTAATGAAAAGGTTGATTAGAGTAAGACTTACTTTTCCTCTAGAAAAAAGTTTCATGCAATTTAAGCAACTGCATCAAGGCGTGATCCTTTAGGCGGTGGTAGTTTTTCACTCTAGTCAGCTTAATGCATGATAGCATATTATAGACTAGCTCACTGAGTTGATCTTCAAACTAGGTCTTCCAAATATGAAAGTTACTGATTTCTTCATTCAGAAGTAAAATTTCTCATTATACTGCTTATTATTGTAACAATTACATGCTTTTCTTTGTAGATAAGGAGGGGGAATTTAAAATCATCCTGGGTTATATCTATAGATTTTTAGAGGGAAATAAGGTCTGTTTTAGGAGGAATTGTCTTCATAGTTTCTGGCAAGTGAAATGTCTATTTCAGTAGTGTCATGGATTAGCGGACTAACTGCACTGGAGTGCTTTGCTGAATGCTAGAGAAGTCCTTGACAAGAGCTGTCAACATGGTTAATTTTGTCTTTGTAGCAGCAGATTTTAAGTGAGAGAACGTTGGTAGGTCATGATTTCTAAGTGATGGCAATTTACTGTGCTAGTCTGAGAAGCTGTAGGATTTCTGGCTTTATTAGCAATGGCTCGTGTTGCTGTGGTCTAAGGAGCTACTTCGTTCTCCAGATCACCGAGTTGGTGCACCAGAGAGATGTTACAAGATCACTGATCAAAAGCAAGATCGACAACTCCAAATCCTTTGAGTGGCTCAGCCAGATGCGGTTCTACTTCGACCCAAAGCAGACAGATGTGTTGCAACAGCTCTCCATTCAGATGGCAAATGCGAAATTCAACTATGGTTTTGAGTACCTTGGTGTTCAGGATAAGCTAGTGCAGACTCCTCTTACTGACCGCTGTTACCTAACAATGACACAAGCCCTGGAGGCAAGATTAGGAGGATCACCATTTGGTAAGTTGGTGCTGAAGTACAACAAAAACTTGAGACAGGTGTATAAACTCTTAGCCTCTCTATTATATAGCTTTAATGTAAACATACAGAGCACTTATTAACTAAGATACCAAAGAGCAAAACAGTCTTTTGGGAAAAGTTGTAACAGTTTTAGGTTTCACTGAACCCTCTTGTCAGGGAGCATCAGAATCAGTGTGCTGGCAGATTACATGCCTCAAGGGATAAACACTAAAACATGTCTGTCCCACTTCCCAAATAGGTCCTGCTGGTACTGGTAAGACAGAATCTGTTAAGGCTCTTGGACATCAGCTTGGCCGCTTTGTGTTGGTTTTCAACTGCGATGAAACATTTGACTTCCAGGTAAGTTGTTTGATTAAAAAAAATGTAATCTTTGCTACTAAGCCTTAGGAATCTCTTCAGAACTCTAGAACAGCCAATAATCTTCTGTCTTTTTAAGCATTCCTTAGTTCTTGTACTGGAAAAGACAGTGAACAGTTGATTTCTATGTGTCCTAAACCAGTGCCTTTTAGATCTCCATTGTATTCCCTCATGTTGCCTTTTGCAGAATCCTACCCTAAATAAAGGTTGTTTTAGGTGAAAACCTTGTACTCTGGCCATCCAATTTGCTCTTCTGAAATGTTTTGTATTTCTGGTATCCTGCTTGAAAGGACTAGAACGGTACCTGGCATTAATGGGTTCAGTAAGCAAAACTTACCTTAACTGTTTTGTGAATACACCGCAGTACAGTATGCGGTAATGGGAAGCAGTCAATATCTGAATGTCAGTTAGAATCCTTTTATGACTGTTCTAGTATTACAAAGGTGGCGACCTTCATACAGGTAGAGCTCCTTCCTGCCTTGGGTTCATTGCATCAAGTGCTGTTTTCCGCTTCTTTTGCCTGTGCATATGCAAGAGTAATCATGCAGCTTCAGTGAATTTTTCCCTCTGCACGCAGGCGATGGGACGCATCTTTGTGGGACTTTGCCAAGTGGGTGCATGGGGCTGCTTTGATGAGTTCAACAGACTGGAGGAACGTATGCTCTCTGCTGTTTCACAGCAAGTTCAATGCATCCAGGAAGCCTTGCGAGAGCATTCCAGCCCCAACTACGACAAGAGTACGTAATTGTTCATTCCTAGTAGTGCTGTATAGCATCTCTTAATGTCCTTCATGCTGTTCTATTGCTCAGTTACATTTCTACCAAACAGTCCAAAGATGAAGCAACTTCCTGTCAAAACTTAAAACCTTGAAGTAACTTTCAGCTGGAAGAAATTCAAGTTTTTGAGTTTTTGAGCTGGAAGACCTGCTGTCCATTACTGTAGGAAACTAAAATAGAATCAGTATGACTTCTGTTCTGAAGGTGACTGATTGCTGACTCAGGTGTAACTAAATGCACTCTCTTTTCAGCTGCAACTCCTATTACTTGTGAGCTGCTGAACAAACAAGTCAAAGTGAGCCCTGACATGGCTATCTTCATCACCATGAATCCTGGCTATGCAGGCAGATCAAATCTGCCTGACAATTTGAAGAAGTTGTTCCGTAGCTTGGCAATGACAAAACCAGACCGTCAGTTGATTGCCCAGGTCATGTTGTACTCCCAAGGTTTCCGTACAGCTGAAGTGCTTGCCAATAAGATAGTACCATTCTTCAAGTGAGTAACAAGTTTGTTTGTCAGTAAAAACAGAGCTTATTGTTCAAAGCTATAATGTTCTCTGCAGCAATCACTTCAAGCAATCATTTCAAAACCATGATATTTACTGAGTGTTATGTTGGTCCCTATTGAGAATCAAATTGTATTTTGTCTCCTTTGCTTCTTAGGCTTTGTGATGAACAGCTGTCCTCCCAAAGTCACTATGATTTTGGCTTGAGAGCACTGAAGAGTGTGCTGGTCAGTGCAGGTAATGTGAAGAGAGAGAGGATTCAGAAGATAAAGAGAGAGAAAGAAGAGCGTGGGGAAGTTGTTGATGAGGGAGAAATCGCAGAGAACTTACCAGAACAAGAGGTAATATGTGGGTGAACTCTTTTACTTCTGTGATAAAGTACACGATACACACTATATAAAGCAAATGGCCTTGCAGTGTTTCCCATCTAGTGTTAAGCCATGCAAGCAAAATACTGTTAGTTACAAAAGATGGTAGTGTGATAGCTTAGAAGCACCAAGTTAAAGATGTCTTAGGAGTCCCTGAATCATAGTGAAAGACTTGTCCTTACGAGGTGGTGCATTCATATTGCTTATTGCTTCTCAGTTCCTCAGCAGTTATTACCAAAAGCATAGTGAAGAAGCATAAGAAACTACAGTTGTATAAAACGAAAATCAATAGGAATTCATTGTGTAGTTTCAAAGTTGAGACCCCATCAATAGTTGTTTTTACCAAGACCACCCCTGGTCTGGTACTTTATTGATAAAATATTTAGTGTGCAAACACATTTGATAAATTGAACTTAACAGCAAAACATGGCTCTCTGCAGATCCTGATCCAAAGTGTATGTGAAACAATGGTGCCAAAACTGGTTGCAGAAGACATTCCATTGCTGTTCAGTCTCCTTTCTGATGTATTCCCTGGAGTGCAGTATCATCGTGGGGAGATGACAGCCTTGCGAGAGGAGCTTAAGAAAGTGTGTCAGGAAATGTACCTTACCTATGGTGATGGAGAAGAAGTTGGTGGCATGTGGGTTGAAAAGGTAAAATATAAAGCTGAAAATGTTAAATTGAAGTCAGTGTATGTTAAAGACTAAACTTCTTTTTTTTTTTTGAAAGGTGGAAGGCTTTTTCCTTTTTCTTGTTCTAAGTAAGCAATACATAGAAGCCTAGATTGACTGTTGAAGTTAAGTCTTAATTGATACCTCATTTCTTCTGCCACAGGTTCTTCAGCTGTATCAGATTACACAGATAAATCATGGATTGATGATGGTCGGTCCCTCCGGAAGTGGAAAGAGCATGGCTTGGAGAGTGCTTCTGAAAGCTCTTGAACGACTGGAAGGTGTAGAAGGTGTTGCTCATATTATAGATCCCAAAGCAATCAGCAAAGATCACCTCTATGGTACTTTGGATCCAAACACCAGAGAATGGACAGATGGCTTGTTCACACACGTCCTGAGAAAGTGAGTCTTTAATAGCACAAGTGAAAAATGGCCATGAATATTCTGGCCTTACTGAGTCTTTGCTCTCTATTGCAATAAATATTTTCTTTAATGTAGAATCATAGACAATGTGAGAGGTGAACTACAAAAACGTCAGTGGATTATCTTTGATGGTGATGTAGACCCTGAATGGGTTGAGAACTTGAACTCTGTTTTGGATGACAACAAACTACTGACTCTGCCAAATGGAGAACGTCTCAGCCTTCCACCAAACGTAGGTTACTGGTTTTTACATGATGTTTACATCCTGTCCTATGAACTTGCTGCTTTTACCTTAATCTGTGCTAGTGCTGTCTCTTTCTCATCCCAAGCAGGGTAATACTGATGTCCAGTGAATTTTCTGGTTTTGCTTTTGGTTGGTTGTTTTTATTTCAAACTCTTGTTTTAAATTTCTACTCTTTAGGTGCGCATCATGTTTGAGGTGCAGGATCTGAAATACGCCACTTTGGCTACTGTGTCAAGGTGTGGCATGGTCTGGTTCAGTGAGGATGTTCTCAGTACAGACATGATATTCAATAACTTCCTGGCCAGACTAAGAAGCATTCCTCTGGATGAAGGTGAGGAGGAAGCTCAGCGAAGGCGAAAGGGCAAAGAAGATGAAGGAGAAGAAGCAGCATCCCCAATGTTGCAGGTATAACTTAGATTATATTATGGGATAATGTAGTAAGAACACTTGTATCACAAGTAGTATGGTGTACTTCAGATTTATGACAGCCTATTAGAGAAGGTGATGTCCTCTCTACATCTTTTTTGAGATTTTTTTTTTAAGAATATTAAAATATGAAGCATTTAAAACATTAAATGAAATTATTTCCTGCTGCCTGGTAATTGAATGGTAAGCAAGTGCTTTTAGCAGTGTTTGTCTCCCCCAACAGATTCAGAGGGATGCTGCAACAATAATGCAGCCATATTTCACATCTAACGGCCTGGTAACTAAAGCACTGGAACATGCTTTCAAGTTGGAGCATATCATGGATCTCACCCGCTTGCGCTGTCTTGGTTCTCTGTTCTCCATGTTGCATCAAGCTTGCCGCAACGTAGCCCAGTACAATGCCAATCATCCAGACTTTCCAATGCAGATAGATCAACTAGAGCGTTACATCCAGGTAAATAAAATGACTGCACTGCTAAGTGACTGCTATGTTTAATGTGTCAGTATAGCAGCTAAATTTGATTTACTGTTCATTAAGTTTTGTTCCATTATTTTATAACCAATAGCTGCTTTTGCTGCTTCCTACAGAGGTACCTGGTCTACGCAATACTCTGGTCTCTTTCTGGAGACAGTCGTTTGAAAATGAGAGCAGAGCTGGGAGAATACATTAGGAGAATCACCACTGTGCCACTGCCAACTGCACCCAACATACCTATAATTGACTATGAGGTAAACCTTTCTTATGCTAGAAGTGTTGCTCTTTAGTGTTCTTAGAAGCTTGCTTTAGACTTTGGAGATGAAACTTGAAAATAAAACACTGTCTTAAATTTTACAGTTTCACAGTTCAGTGAACAAGCTACCTGTTTAAATAATCACATCAAATTTAATAGCACAGAATATTCTGTGGTTTAAAAAAAATAATTCTCTTAACTAAGGTTGAACTATATTCCTGTTCTAAATTGTCTGATCATGTGTCTGTGGTCCTAGGTGTCCATTACAGGTGAATGGGTGCCATGGCAATCCAAGGTTCCTCAAATTGAAGTTGAGACACACAAGGTTGCAGCCCCTGATGTTGTAGTACCAACCCTGGATACTGTTCGCCATGAAGCATTGCTGTATACTTGGCTGGCAGAACACAAACCTCTAGTACTGTGTGGCCCACCAGGTTCTGGAAAGACTATGACCCTCTTCAGTGCTCTCAGAGCTCTTCCTGACATGGAGGTACACAAGTGTGTGTGTGTGTGTGTGTGTGTGTGTGTGCACATGCATGTGCATGTGTGAATTACAGAGTAGTAGTAAGTCTCTGATCTCCTTAAAGATTAAAGCAATCTTGATTTAGCTAGCATGCTAGCCAGAATTCAGGGATACCTCCACCTCAGTTAGTCGTGTATACACAGAAAAAAAAATTAAAATTATGTTGAGCAGAATCTAAATTTGTGTCTCAAGATCCTTAACCTAAAAACTGCTTCCTCCTTTGCCTGCTTCAAATATTACAGGAGCATTTGTCCATTTAGTATTTAAAAGCCTGTGGTAATGTTTAAGAGTATCATCATTCAGTGTATTTAGGTGGAGAAACAGTTTTATGAAAATGAAATCTAAGTACAAGGTTGGGCAGGAGGTGTTGCTGCATGGTAAGTGAAGAACCTGCAGTGGGAAGTAAACAGTATAGAGTCAGAATACAGGCAGTAACCTGAAATATAGTATAAAGTGTAAGTATTTAAACTATGTTTTTTCACTATTACCTTTTTAAGGTGGTTGGACTCAACTTTTCTAGTGCTACTACTCCAGAGCTGCTCTTGAAAACTTTTGATCACTACTGCGAGTACAGGCGTACGCCTAATGGAGTGGTGCTGGCTCCTGTGCAGTTAGGAAAGTGGCTGGTGCTGTTCTGTGATGAAATCAACTTGCCAGATATGGATAAGTACGGCACACAGAGAGTCATATCCTTCATCAGACAGGTGTGGTTTTCTTTGTAATCAACTATATCATAACAGTTATTTTCAGGAAAATGTAATGTTCCACTAATTTCATTTTACTTTTATTTTTGTCCAGATGGTGGAACATGGAGGATTCTATCGTACATCAGACCAGACATGGGTGAAACTGGAGAGAATTCAGTTTGTTGGTGCATGTAATCCACCTACTGATCCTGGAAGAAAACCTCTCTCACATAGGTAACATATCTAGTGAACTATTTAACAACAGAATAGGGGTCAGAATTGAAGCACTGACTCTGTAATCTGTTCTTAATTCACTTGTTTAACACCAGTTGTGCTGAAATTATGTGCTTTGCTTTCGAACTAGCTGCTAGTTGATTCTTATCCTGACAATCAGCCGGTGGGCTCACTGTTACACTTCTTGAATAACCTCTCTGAAATGCTGTGGGTCCTTCAGAATGCTTTTTGAGCCGAGTCACTAAGGAGCAATCAAACCAACTGCAATTACTGCTGATTAATTTTGAATCAAGCAGTTATTTAATTTTGGCAAAATATAATGAAAATAGTACAGACTGTAATTTGACCTTCTGGACTACATAATATTATCATATTTCAGATTTTTACGACATGTTCCTGTGGTTTATGTGGACTATCCTGGACCAGCTTCACTTACTCAGATATATGGAACATTCAATCGTGCAATGCTAAGGTTGATCCCATCACTTCGCACATATGCAGAACCTCTCACTGCTGCTATGGTAGAATTCTACACAATGTCTCAGGTAACTACATGGTGTTAAACACAACCCCAACCTCTAATTAGAAGTCTTCCTTTTATACTGAATCATTTAACATGCATTGTTTGCCTTTCACATGGATAATATGTGTACAAGAACTCTACTAATTTATTGATTTCTGGCAATAGCCATTGAATGATGCTAGCAAAGCAATATCTTGCAGAGGCAAGGCCTGTAAAAATACAGTGCAACTTTGGGATGAAATAACTAATTAACTTTACATTTTTAGGAGAGATTCACTCAAGACACACAGCCACACTACATCTATTCACCTCGTGAAATGACTCGGTGGGTGAGAGGCATATTTGAAGCACTGAGACCACTGGAAACCTTACCAGTTGAAGGCCTTATCAGGATTTGGGCCCACGAAGCCTTACGTCTCTTCCAAGATAGGTAAACATGAGGTTGGGGGAGGGAGGGTTGAAAAAGGAATTTTTCCTACTCCTTGCCCATCTTCTTTTAGAGAAGACCGAACTAAGGTGTGCTTTATGTTAAATAACTGGAATACAAATGAGAATATTTCCCTTTGCTGTAACTTAACGCTGCTGGGAGTTGCGTCTATGCAAATCAGAAACATACTTTAGTGTTAGCACTGCCATGCTATGTGACCATATCCTCCCGTTACAGAGGATTTGCAGTCACTTTTTTTCTTCATCCAGACTTGTAGAAGATGAGGAGAGACGCTGGACTGATGAGAACATTGATATGGTTGCTCTGAAACACTTCCCCAATATTGACAAAGAAAAAGCTATGAGCAGACCTATTTTATACAGCAACTGGCTGTCAAAGGTAAAAATTAATAAATTAAATTAAATAGTTTGGGAGCAACTGAGTGATGCTGCTCTTATGACTATGTTGACATGATAGTCGGTGCCCATCATTTTGTTAAACTGATCTCTAAGAAGTTCTTACTATGATTACCTGAAGTGCATTCTACCACAAAGTTAACCACTGTTATGCTAGAGATGCTATTGTAAGATACACCACAGTAGAATAAAGGCAGTATGAAATAATATTCCTCAAGAACAGGATAACACTCCAGAAAGTTGCTGGGTTACTGATTATGGAATCTCTTGGATAAGGCAGTGACCCTTGAACAACTCTGGTACTGTAAATTTTATGGTGGACTGTTCCTTGCAATCTGAACTGATCCAGCTGGATAGTCTGTAGAAATCCCACTGGTCAAGCTGAAAATCCATCTAGGCTGCTACCCATCTCGGTGACCAATAGGAAATGCCTAGAAAAGTCTGTTTAAAATAAATTGGAGAAGTGATGGGGGAATGAGTCTGTCAGGCTACTTCCTAGGCTCTTCGGTGACTGACACAGGCTCAACTTGTGATAGGTTCAGTCGATAATGGTGTTTAAACCCCATGCCACTATCCATAGCACTCTAAGCTGTGGACATGGTCTGTACAAGTTAAATGAGTATAACATTCTTAAGCTTTTGTATGGGGTTGCTACGTTAAATATTCTAATAGTTCTGTTTTAATCCACTCATAAATTGATCCCTAAGCAAAATTCCCTTAATCTAAATTCCATACTGTATTGGCTGATTCTTTTAGGATTATATTCCAGTGGATCAAGAAGAATTAAGAGACTATGTCAAAGCTAGGCTTAAGGTCTTTTATGAAGAAGAACTGGATGTACCACTTGTTCTGTTCAATGAAGTCTTGGATCATGTGTTAAGAATTGATCGGTAAGTGGAGACTTCAATGGCTGCTTATATAAATACTATTTAGAGACTTTTTCTAAATTAGAGTAGCCTGACTACAGACTTAAGTAAGAATGGAGCATGGTCCTATTGTTGTCTATAGATTATCTACTTCTAGCCTCCAGATAGCAGGATCCTAGTTGGAAAGATGTGTCATTTTTGGTACCAACTTGAAGTTTTAATGCTCAAGGAAAAGCTTCAGTAAGTTGATTAACACTTGATCAAAACCATGCTTATGTGCTCCTACAGAATCTTCCGTCAGCCACAAGGCCACTTGCTGCTTATTGGAGTCAGTGGAGCAGGGAAAACAACTCTCTCAAGATTTGTTGCCTGGATGAACGGTTTGAGCGTCTACCAAATAAAGGTTGACATGCTAGTTTTACGTAATAAAAACTGTTAGTCAAAGCTTGAAATTCTTAAGTATTAACCACTGAAAAATCCCCTTAAAAGCTAAAACAAAATGTTAATAACCAGTGTTAAATCTTCCTAGGTTCACAGAAAATACACAGGTGAAGATTTTGATGAAGACCTTAGGACAGTATTGAGACGTTCTGGCTGTAAAAATGAAAAAATAGCTTTTATAATGGATGAGTCAAATGTATTGGATTCTGGATTCCTGGAGAGAATGAACACTCTCCTAGCCAATGGAGAGGTAAGAAGAATTAAAGTAAATACTTGAAGCACTTTTTTACAACTATAAGCTACAACAAAGCTATCTTTTGAATTAGGTTCCTGGTCTCTTTGAAGGAGATGAATATGCCACCCTCATGACTCAGTGTAAAGAAGGAGCACAGAAAGAAGGTTTAATGCTAGATTCGCATGAAGAACTCTACAAATGGTTCACCAGCCAAGTTATTCGCAATCTCCATGTTGTGTTCACTATGAACCCATCTTCTGAGGGCCTGAAGGACAGGGCAGCTACCTCTCCTGCGCTCTTCAACAGGTAACTGCTGTATATTCCAACATGCATTACAAATACTGTTAAAACAGTACTTTTGGGAAGTCTTCACAAATGCTTTGTATTTCAGGTGTGTCTTGAACTGGTTTGGAGACTGGTCAACTGAGGCACTGTACCAAGTTGGCAAAGAGTTCACAAGCAAAATGGATCTTGAGAAACCAAATTATATTGTGCCTGATTACATGCCAGTTGTGTATGATAAGCTACCACAACCACCATCACACAGGGAGGCTATTGTTAACAGCTGTGTGTTTGTTCATCAGACTCTTCATCAGGTATATTTATATTAAATTGCTTAACTTGAGATGATCTTTAGGCTGCAGCATCATGCACCAGTTTCCTAAAAAGTGTGGTCTTTGGCATTTGAATAGGTTTTAAACCAATGTATAATACAAAATTCCTTCTTCCCTAAAGGCTAATGCTCGTCTGGCAAAACGAGGAGGCAGAACCATGGCAATAACACCACGCCACTATTTAGACTTCATCAACCATTATGCAAACTTGTTCAATGAGAAACGAAGTGAACTGGAGGAACAGCAAATGCATTTGAACGTTGGCCTTAGAAAAATCAAGGAAACAGTGGATCAGGTACATATCTTTAAAACTTTGCCCTTTATAAAACTGGAGGGATTAAACAGATCCCCATGCTTAATCTGAATTCTCCCATTTTACGATCTGTCTCAGGTGGAAGAACTGCGGCGTGACTTAAGAATAAAGAGTCAGGAACTGGAAGTGAAGAATGCAGCAGCCAATGACAAGTTGAAAAAGATGGTGAAAGATCAGCAAGAAGCTGAGAAGAAAAAGGTAATCATCTTTGTTAAATGTCTGTGCATAGTAAATCTTTTTATTTACGGAGCAGAGCTTGCAGAGCAACTACTGGAAGCAGTTCAACTAGAAAGCAAATAATTTGTCTGTGAAACTTTCTCCTAGGTCATGAGCCAGGAGATTCAGGAACAGCTGCACAAGCAGCAGGAGGTCATTGCAGACAAGCAGATGAGTGTGAAGGAAGATCTTGACAAGGTGGAGCCTGCTGTCATTGAAGCCCAGAATGGTATGTTAGCACCTGAAGAGGTCACACTCTAGCATTGGATCTAAAACTGAAGTCTATGGGAATGCATTTTGGTGTGGTCCGAGTTTGTCGTGCCTAACGAAAGTGTAGGCTTTTAACATGGAGCTGAACAGTTGAAGAAATTCCTAATATTTGAGCTCTCATTTTTGTACTGTTTGTAGTACTGATCTGAGACTTGATAAGCCTTTTATGGCTTGTGGCTTCATTTCTGGCAGACGAGCTCTAGTTATTTATTCATACGGAAACCTCATAATCTGAAAGACTACTGATGCCTTATTACTGCACAGGAAGCATACAATCAAGCTGTCCATTCTTTAAACTGGATGGAGGAGTCATTACTTATCATAAAGCTTTAAATGAATCGTTTTTAGACAGCAGAGTAAGTTGCCTGTGGCCAGTTGGCAAGTTGACATTCACAAAGCTTTATCTTGTGGTACAGTAGTTTGAATGTTGTCCACTAGTATTTGCTTCTCTAACAGTCTCAAATTCTGTTTGAGACTCTTAAAGCATATTTTTGCTAATCCAAGATACTTTAACGGACTTTGCTAATTGTTTGTTTTCTTCCCAATCAACATTCATCATCTTTCTGGCACTGGTTAGCTGTGAAGTCAATAAAGAAACAGCATCTGGTAGAGGTCCGTTCTATGGCTAATCCACCTGCAGCAGTGAAGCTGGCACTGGAGTCCATCTGCCTGCTACTGGGTGAAAGTACAACTGACTGGAAACAAATACGTTCCATCATCATGAGAGAGAATTTCATTCCAACCATTGTTAACTTCTCTGCTGAGGAAATCAGGTAAAGTGCAAGTGTGAATTATTTATGCGGATAAACTATTCACAGATCTTAATGGGACTTTTCTCTGTGTAACTGCTTTAGTAGCACTTGTTTTGAGAGTAATTTACTCCTGTATGTAATGAATGTATAGGTGGTACAGGAAGCAGGCTACTGAAACAAGGACGTATCATGTAAACTGAAACAAAACAGCTGCTGTTGAGTAACTCCAAGGGGCAGTTAGTTGTAAAGCAGTGTTTTGCTGTCCAAAGCTGGAGACATTCAAAACCCACCTGGATGCGTTCCTGTGTGATGGACTCTAGGTGACCCTGCTCTGGCAGGGGGGTTGGACTAGATGATCTTTCAAGGTCCCTTCCAACCGCTAGGATTCTGTGATTCTGTGAAAGTAGTTATGTAGCAATAACAGGCCAGGCTGCTGAAGGCTTTATCTAGGCTGACCTCCTAGCTGGCTCTGAATCTAAGCAGGCGGTCAAACTAGAGACCTCTTGAATTCCCTTCAAACCCGAGATTTTTCTGAGCAGAGTTAAGAGATTTGTGAGTGACTAATCCTAAAATATTGTTAAATGCCTTTTATCACCCATAAACTGAAATTTCTGAAACAGCATCTTGAACTAATTAAAACCTCTCGGATACCAGTCAGCAAAACTGCTAGGAAATGTTCATGTCAACTGTGGAAGGCAGGCCAGGTAAAGAGATACTGAACACCTGTGTGCCGACATACAGTGTACTCATGCTACCTCTAAAAACTTTTCCTTTGCAGTGATGCCATCCGGGAGAAGATGAAGAAAAACTACCTATCAAATCCAAGTTACAACTATGAAATTGTAAACAGAGCATCATTGGCTTGTGGACCTATGGTGAAATGGGCAATTGCACAGGTAAAGTCAGGAACACAAACAGAAAGTGAAAAGAATGAACCTGACAGCATATAACCGTGTCTGAAGGCTTTGAATTTGGCTCTGGTCAGCTAAATATTGCAAGCTATATTGCTTCAGAGAAATCAGTAGAAGATTCAGATTAATGCATTTGGCCTCTGTAGTACTGTGCCAGAGAACTCATGGCCAGTTGTGATACAGCTTTTGCACCAAGAAACTTTACAATAGGTGATCCCTTCTGTATGTAGTGTCGTTCTACAGGACAATACAGTTCTTGGCTGGAAAACACAATTCAATCCTTTTAACAAAACTTATGCAGTCTCTGTCTTGCTTCATAGTGGGACACGCTCACAGGCAGCTCTGTTAAGGTCTTTTAGATAGACTTTAAAATACTTGGCTAGTTTGCTAAAGGAATAGGCTTTTGAGAAGATGCCCTCAGACTGAGATACCCAAGGATGATTTCACTTGCTCATTGGTGTTCAATACAAGCAGTATGCTTGAGTTATTAAAACCTTCCCTGCTATGAATGCCATGGTGTATAGAGACTCTGATCAGCTTGAATATTGCCAATAGGTCCTGTCCTAATTGTTCTGTGGCTTGGCTAGACTAAATTCTTTACTAAGAAAGGCAGATTAGCTCAGTACTGGCATGGACACACAATCAAGTATGCAAAACAGTGCTGTACTCTAATTAGTGTGGTCTCAGGCTTTCAGATGACTTCCTGTAAGTCTACAGAGCAGTAAAAGTATCTCGTAAAAAGCAATTATTATTGTGTCTGGGCTTGGTCTACGTTAGAATTCTAGGGATTGATAAAGAATCCTAAGTTTCTGTTAAGTAGCTATACGTTTTTATACAGGTTGCAAGACCCTAAGCTTCAGAAGATGCAATTGATAGTATATACCTGAATGCTGTGGTTCTTGTTAACACATGTCATTTTAGAAAGTATTAAGGGCCTGTTTACTGTTTGCAGCTGAACTATGCTGATATGTTGAAAAGAGTGGAACCTCTGCGCAATGAACTGCAGAAGCTGGAGGATGATGCCAAAGACAACCAGCAGAAAGCAAATGAAGTAGAGCAGATGATTCGTGATCTTGAGGCCAGTATTGCCCGTTACAAAGAAGAATATGCAGTACTGATTTCGGAGGCTCAAGCTATTAAGGCAGACTTGGCAGCTGTAGAAGCAAAAGTAAGACTTTTTTTGTATATCAGTAATTTTCCATTCTTTAATCTTTGACAGTCAGAAATTGAACCATTCTTCAAACTTGTGAGCAGACTCTGTTTACTTTCCCTGTGCAGTGCATCTCATCATGTTTCATCCCTGGATCTCACAAACTTCTTAAGCTACTGAAACCTGACAGGAGTTAGAAATACCAACTGGTATTGCCAGTTGATTAATGAGACAGTTCACATAAGGTGTAAAATAAGTGGGAAGCCTTTGGAAACAGGCCTGTAATTCTGATGTGTAAACTGGACTTTATTAGTGTCAGGGGGGAAGCATTTCTCAATGTGCTTGATCTAATTACTAGCATGTCACGACTATGCCAGTACTTGCACTTTTAAATTCCTCCAAATAACATTGGGGTGAAGAAACACAAATTTACTTTCATTCTGAGCTTTTAAATTTAACTCGGGCCCTGAGTCAAGTGCCCCAGAGACATTTAATACTGTAACAATCTGTCATCTGAAGAGACTACTTCACCACTTATTTCTAGGTAAACCGTAGCACAGCTCTTCTGAAGAGTCTTTCTGCTGAACGTGAAAGATGGGAGAAGACAAGTGAAACTTTCAAGAACCAGATGTCTACTATTGCAGGAGACTGCTTACTTTCAGGAGCTTTTATTGCCTATGCTGGTTACTTCGATCAGCAGATGCGTCAGAATCTGTTCACTACATGGTCTCACCATTTGCAGCAAGCAAACATCCAGGTAAAGATGTGGTCATGATAAGTTAACCATAAATCAATTTACGGCAACAGTTTAAAAAGTTCTAAGCTAGCTAAGTAAAGAATGAGCCCATTGGAAAAGAATACTTTGCAGAGCTGCATTTACTCAAAACATCTTCACCAGCTAGTTGGGAGAATCTCTGCTCAGATCCTAACTGTGTGTACTTCTTGCAGTTCCGTACAGACATTGCAAGGACAGAGTACCTTTCCAATGCAGATGAGCGGCTTCGCTGGCAAGCAAGTTCTCTGCCTGCAGATGACCTGTGCACTGAGAATGCCATCATGCTCAAGCGGTTTAATAGGTATTTCATTCTAAGATGTGAAATTCTAAAGCAACATACTCACAGCAGGCAGGGTTTTGCACCTATCAAAGAATCACAGTAACTCTTTCAAAGCACTGTTTCACAGTTGTGAGATCTTCCAGTATTTATAAAAACATCTCAACCATGTGCAAATATGAAACCTCTTATTCATCTTTGCTTGCCTTTTTTGTTATGTTTAGCCATTAAAATAAGTTGGCTTGAGCTGAAACTATTTTGTTGTCCAAACAGAGACTTACCTTTCAAAACTGAACTAAGTCATTGAACATGGCCAGCTTACTACTTCAATTATGCAAGCTTTCAAAGTTGTTAATAATAATGCAACCTAAATTCATAAAACTGCTTAGAGGCTGTCTGCAGTCAAAACCCGAATAATGAAAATGTTTTATTACTAACTTAGGTATCCACTGATCATCGATCCCTCTGGGCAAGCTACAGAGTTTATCATGAATGAATATAAAGACCGTAAGATAACTCGTACTAGTTTCTTGGATGATGCTTTCAGGAAGAACTTGGAAAGTGCCTTGAGATTTGGTAACCCACTTCTGGTACAGGTTAGTTGCATGATCATGTAGAAACTATTTATAGTTATTGAAATCTACCCTGTCTACTAGAAAACTTTGCAATTTTTCTGTTAGTAAGATGCAAGCAACTTCATTTTCAAACAATAATTTAAGTAAACTAATAGTGAGGTGTTAGTCCTGGGAAAATATGACTAGTGAGATACACAGTCAAAAGAAGATATTTCTTTTTTTCACCATTTTAAAATCAAATGTTTTTATTTTCAAATGATCTTTCTTTACTTCAACTCTATAAAATTACTTGCAACCTGCCTGTCTCTTCCTTTGTTCCCATATGCTATCTCTAATGGTAGGTAATAGCACCTAACATGGCTAGTTATCCAGAAATAAATCTATTCTGAGTAGCAAGAAGTTTCAGTAATATGAAGAAATGGGCAACTGTAGGAATAATTGACTTTCAGTTGAGGTGGATATATATTTTGTTTCTTTGTGTGGAAATAGGAAAACAAAGGGTTAGCTCACAGATGAGATCACTAACTGTTGCTTGTGCTGCTTAGAATAGGGCTTATTATGCATTAGGACTGACACAATAATAATACTCCCCTACTGAGATTTTGTATGGTAATAGCCTAAACTCTGTACTTGTGTAGCTTAACTATAAATCTAAAGTGAAAATACCTTCTGAATGTGTTTCATGTCCAAAACCAACTGCACATTGATTGCTACTAGAGCTTTAAGCCTCCAGTTGGATCAGGATTTTTAGCTTGAGACACTTGCAAGAAACAGAATCTCTTTAACATATCTCTGCTTCTAGGATGTGGAGAGCTATGATCCAGTTCTGAATCCTGTTCTGAATCGTGAAGTCCGGAGAACTGGAGGTAGAGTTCTGATTACTCTAGGAGACCAAGATATTGATTTGTCACCATCCTTTGTTATCTTCCTCTCCACCAGAGATCCAACAGTAAGTAAAACAAAAGGCTGACCTGTTCATAGAAATGGTATCTCGGAGATCTGAGAAAACTTTTTGTTTTCTGTGATAGGTTGAATTCCCTCCAGACCTCTGCTCCCGTGTCACATTTGTGAACTTTACAGTAACTCGCAGCAGCTTACAGAGCCAGTGTCTGAATGAAGTCCTGAAGGCTGAAAGACCAGATGTTGATGAAAAACGCTCTGACCTCCTCAAGCTTCAGGGTATGCTTACCAAAATTAAAGTAACTTCCTCCTGTTGTGAAAGAATACAGTAGTTTTACTGTAGCTGTAGAAATACACAGTGAAATATACTGATACTCTTGCTTTTCCAGGATGTCCAATGGCAAAGGATAAACAACTCATAATTCTTTAAAAGTAACACATCTCTACAATATGTAACTGAACTTTTCTTCTAATTAAGGTGAATTTCAGCTACGCTTGCGTCAGTTAGAAAAATCCCTACTACAAGCACTTAATGAAGTGAAGGGACGTATTCTGGATGATGACACCATCATTACTACTCTTGAGAACCTGAAGAAGGAAGCAGCAGAGGTCACCAGAAAAGTAGAAGAGACTGATATTGTCATGCAAGAAGTGGAGACTGTTTCTCAGCAATACTTGCCTCTTTCTACAGCATGCAGCAGTATCTACTTTACTATGGAGTCACTGAAACAGGTAGGATGAGTTCTTCTTCCTACCAGAAGCTTCATGTGTTTACTGTTCAAAGCTATATAGGCAGTGCCTAATTCCATCCCTGGCTGCTGTATTACAGTTTGGTAGGTATAAAACATTGACTATCAAATAGCAGGACTCTAGAGAGAAGAACCAAACTCTTCTGTCTTTCAGATACATTTCCTGTACCAATACTCTCTCCAGTTTTTCTTGGACATCTATCACAATGTCTTGTATGAGAACCCAAATCTGAAAGGAATTACAGACCATACCCATCGTCTCTCAATCATCACAAAGGATCTCTTTCAGGTTCAATTTTTTAATTATTAAATGTAATTCTTTAATAATTTTGAAGGGTCAGAGTTCAAGGCTTCTTACGCTATGTTTTGTTCGTAGGTGGCTTTCAATAGAGTGGCACGTGGCATGCTGCATCAAGATCATATAACATTTGCTATGTTGCTGGCCCGGATTAAACTGAAAGGCACTATTGGGTAATTTGTTTTCTCTCTTCACTTTTAGTTGAAAAAGGGAGGGATGTCCTAAAGACTCCTAGCTAAAATCTTCTTTTCCCTTAATGTTAGGGAGCCTACATATGATGCAGAATTCCAGCATTTCTTGAGAGGAAAAGAGATTGTATTAAACACTGCATCTCTCCCAAAAATCAACGGTTTGACTGTAGAGCAAACAGAAGCAATGATGAGGTTGAGCTGCCTTCCTGCATTTAAGGACCTTGTTTCAAAAGTTCAAGCTGATGAGGTAAGTGTTGACTAGGGTTTGTTTCTGCACTAGACTAGCTGGTAAAGCTTTTTAGGTGTCTGCTTTAAGAGCTCCGTGCTTACAAATAAGCTCTCCTAGTATGAGAAGGGAAGCCTTAGAGATTAACTACTTGTAGTTATTGTGGAAATAAATGTTGTTACTTCATTTGTAATCAAGCTATGAAACTTGAGTTGCACGTACCAGCATTGTTCATCACTCAGTCTTAGAAGCAGCTTCACCATTTACCCCACTTTGTGGTGAGCCTTGGTTCCTGTGGTATCAGAAGATGTGATACTGTGCATCTTTTACTGTGTCAGTCTTGTGTGATAATTATGCAGTAAAGGGAGCCGACCTAGACATACATAACTTCATTATGGTGGGCTCTTGACCATTACTATTTGAAATAAGTTTGGATAGTGCTCTTTGCTCCTTCTCACCAAAGTGAGAACATCTAACTGTTCTAAGAATACATCTGTGTCTTGACTGTGAAACTGTATGTTCCAAAATACATCTGTATCTTAAACAGTACCTGTTTGGTTGTCCTGCCTAGTTCTTATATTAAAGGTTGAATTCTCTTTGCTATGTCTGATTTTCCTCAAACTCTTCAACCTGGAATAAAATAATGAATAGCTTAGGCTGAGACTTGGTAGCGATCTGTAGAATCGGGGGTGCTGGAGGCAGGCAGAATTAGGGTATATCAGTGAAATGATTGGACACATCTAAAGAGAGCATAATAGACAAAGCGTAGTTTGAGTTTTGCATTTGGATTTTTGTTTAAAAAAACAACAGAACTTGGATAAATTAAGAAAAATTAGTACAGAACTTAGAAAATGTGCTGGTCATACTGCAGTCTTGTTCAGGGAAACATTGAAACATTTATATATAAAACACTTAAACCATTTATATCTAGAAGCCTTGGAAATTACTTAACTGTGTTGAGTTTTGGACGGTATCTGGGGCCAAGTGTAATGTTTGACTTAATTTCATTAATATAGTAGCACCTCTGTTGAACAGTGTTAGCTCTGTCTTATTTCTCAAGACTTCTTCATAAATGGAAGCTCAAATGCCTCATCTGGTACTGAATCAAAATTTTTATTCTAAAGACAGATGATAAGATATGAGCATTAAATGGGGAAAATCTTACGAACTTGTGCATTTCATTGTTTAAACACTTAGCTACTTATTAGATTTTTTAAAGTTCTGTTTGCAAATCCAAAGCTAGTAGCACTTGAACTTACCAAGTTCAATCCTACCCTAGCAGTCTTTGTTTCCTACTTAAATTTGGTATGTAGCTGAACACTTCTGCAGTACGCTGAATTCTAGATTTTAAGGCTGAGATAGAACATCTCTGTTGCACCATGAACAGGGCCTGCACCTTGCAGCAGATTTTTGATGCCATGAAACTCCATTTTACTTTTTTGTGTTTTCTTTCTATGTAGCAATTCTGTATCTGGCTGGATAGCAGTTCACCAGAGCAGACTGTACCATACCTTTGGTCTGAAGAAAAACCTGCAAGTAAGTTACATTGCACTGTTGTCCACGCCAGTCCTACTCTACTGACTTTAAATAGAATTACTGTGATTTTAAAGCAATTCTAAAGTAAAACTTTAATACGGATCTTAATGTCTGAGAAAATCAAAGTTTGGATTGTGGAAGAACCTCAAGTCTTGTGGTTTTGGTTATTTTGGGGTTTTTTCTTAAAGCTTTTTAAAGTAATCGTCATTACACATGGTTCCTGCACCTTAACCTTAATCTGGCTTTCCACTGAGGGTGAACCATTCTTCCACAATCTCATTGGATTGCATAATAGTTTTGAATAACCTCATTGCAAATCTGGAGGCAGCCCAATACTCTGAAAAGCTCCAAGGCAGATTTTCTGAGGACACGGCTGGTCTACTAGAATGTTTCCTCCTGCAGTTGTATCTAAGCATGAAGTCTTAATTCTTGCTGCATTCATTATTAGTGCTAATTTTTCAAGAGTTAGAACTTGGGGATAGCTGTTGACCTTCAGCTCCTCAGCTATCTGAAAGGTAACGTTACGAAGTATTTGCCATCTGTGATCGTTCAGGTCTCATTCCTGCAGGTGGCTTTCTAAATTGAGAGTCCTAAGTTTGTATTTACTATCTACCATAAACCTGCCTGACCATTAACTGAAGCATCTCTAGGTTATCTATCCTATCCATGCTACACAAGCATATAATACTTCAAAATCTATCAGAATGGCAGATTATTGAATGAGTGAGAAGATGTGAAGAGATCTGTTGTCCCTGGAAGTTAAAATCACTTCATGGTAATACTTCTAGACTGTAGATTTTGTAAACCAGTAACATTTCAGTAGACTCCAAAAGATCTTGCCAGGGTAGGCTTTTAAAGGGCTCACAACATGAGCAATTGAGCAGGTAATTAAAATGTTGCAGAAGACAAACCAACTGAAAATGTTTCTTTTGACTGTCAAAGTGAAGACAGAATATAAGGATTTCGTTAATATGTTGCAGCAGATCTTTCAAAAGAATAACTAACTCTAAATACCTGGTTTTCAGAACAAGATGGGAAAAATAGAACAGAGAATTGAAAAGAGGAAGGTGTTGAGGATAGTTTTCTTACCTGTCTGTCTCCCCTTTTCAGCTCCTATTGGACAGGCCATTCATCGCTTGCTTCTGATCCAGGCCTTCCGTCCAGATCGTTTGTTGGCGATGGCACATGCCTTTGTTTCAACAAATCTTGGAGAGTCTTTCATGTCCATTATGGAGCAGCCTTTAGATCTGACACACATCGTAGATACAGAGGTAACCTCCTTGTTTTCGAAAGGCTAAAATCTTGAGGTAATGCTCAGTGCCACCTTGCATGAGTTCCATGGTGAGTAAAGCTACCCACTGGAACATTTCTTCCACTTACCTTCTCCCCAAGATATGAAGAATGAATTGTTTTCCTGTTTGGATAGCATAATGTCTTCAGCTAGCCAGAGGGATGAAAAACTGAGCTTACTGCATTCTTGTATGCAAGTGACTGATTGGTATCCTTTTATACTTCTCCAACAATAGCTGAAACCTAATACCCCAGTGCTGATGTGTTCAGTGCCTGGCTACGACGCCAGTGGTCATGTTGAAGACCTTGCAGCTGAGCAGAATACACAGATTACTTCTATTGCTATTGGTAAGAAAATACTGTATTTCATCATTAAGGATAAATGAAATTGTTAGCAGTAAGAGCTTTAGCAACCTTCTGTCTTTTAGGTTCTGCTGAAGGGTTTAACCAAGCAGATAAAGCAATAAACACAGCAGTGAAATCTGGAAGGTAAGTTCTGTCTCCTTTTTAGCTAGAATACTGCCTAGTAGAAAGGTAAATGAGTGGAAGGAGGCAGGAAATAATCTATTGTCTAAATAGTCCCAATTTTTTTTAACCATCTTTACCTGTCTTCTGATCTGAAATTTGTAATGATTTAAGCACAGCTGTTCACAAGTTACATTTGATTTAAATATTTTGGAGAGAAGTAGGTTGTATCTGCAAAACAGAAAAGTTAGCCCATTTACAGTAGACAGTAACTGATTCTATGTAGAAGACAGGTTTTAAAGGAAGAAAACCTGTAGCATTAATGTAATGTTCTGTTACTCTTTGTGGTGATTATAGCCAGGATCCATGTGCTTTACACTAAAAAGCACTTTTCTTTTTCAAAACTTCACAGGTGGGTAATGCTGAAGAACGTTCATCTGGCTCCTGGCTGGCTCATGCAGCTAGAAAAGAAGCTGCATTCCCTACAACCACATGCTTGCTTCAGACTCTTCCTTACCATGGAGATTAATCCAAAGGTAACATTGATCTGAAATTTGATGCTCTGGTAGAATAACTGGCTTGTAGAGCCAAGAGTGCTACCCAGAGAAGGTTTTCTTATTACTGCCTTTCTGCATTAAAGAAGGAGAAAAATACATGTTTGTCAGGGTAGTTACTAGCCTAGGTTTCTGATAACATACTTGTAGCTGAAAATTTCATACCATTCCTTTTGCTGCTTCCCCTGTCCTCCCAAAGAAAGGCAGGACTTCACACTGTGTGCTCACATTCAGGTTTTGAGTCTAATGCAAACTGTGCTGCTGGAGGGATTTAATTTTGTGAAGGTTAAAGGAGTTGCACTTGAGTTTACTGATCGTTTCCCTTCTAGGTGCCAGTGAATTTGTTACGTGCTGGCCGAATCTTCGTGTTTGAGCCTCCTCCTGGTGTAAAGGCAAACATGCTGAGGACTTTCAGTAGCATTCCAGTTTCTAGAATGTGCAAGGTAAGGCTGCGGTTTGTGTGAGTTAAAGGAAATGTCAAAACGTGTTTGTTAAAATCTTACCTCAGAAAAAGATGATTTAACTTCAGCTTCTAAGATGTACATAGAGTGTTTTGTTCTCACAGAAGTAAAGTAGTAGTTGCTCCTTCTGTTGGTAGAATGTATTCCGTTTTGGTAGCAATCTAGCATTAAATCTCATATTTTCTTGCCTTTTAGCAAGCTTTGATAATCAGTTTACCTGTGTAATAAGTGCATTTATTTTTTTTCTCTCCACTTTCTAGTCTCCAAATGAGCGTGCTCGTTTGTATTTCCTCCTTGCCTGGTTCCATGCCATTATCCAAGAGCGTTTGCGCTATGCTCCATTGGGTTGGTCCAAGAAGTATGAGTTTGGAGAATCTGATCTGAGATCTGCCTGTGACACAGTAGATACATGGCTGGATGATACAGCAAAGGCAAGTAGTTTTGTGTACTTAGTAGTGCTTAGATTACTTAAGATATTCAGTGAGGCAGTCTGTTCTGGAAACATTTAGTTAGATGAGTAGGCTCAAGTAACCTGATGACAATTTAATTTAGTCCTTGAATGTGATTCCTCTGTCAGAGAAGAGGTGAAAAGGATTTTTCCAGCTAATTACATTGCCTTTTATTTATAGGGCCGCCAAAACATCTCACCTGATAAAATCCCCTGGTCTGCATTAAAGACACTGATGGCACAGTCTATCTATGGAGGTCGCATCGATAATGAATTTGATCAACGTTTGTTAAACACTTTCTTGGAACGTCTGTTCACTACTTTAAGTTTTGATAGTGAATTCAAACTGGCTTGCAAAGTTGATGGACACAAAGATATTCAAATGCCAGATGGAATCAGGTATCATTTTTTCCTTATCCCAATCTCTATGGACAGCTTCTCTTTTTTAAAAAGAAAGCCAAAACAAAAAAAAAAAACCACAAAAAAACAACACAAAAAACAAAAAAACAACAAAACCTAAAATGTATCTCTGTTGTGGAATTTAGCCGAGTAAACATTTGTCTCAGGCGAAGAATTACCTTGCCATTCTAATAGGGGAAGTCTTCTAATGAACATTAAAACTCTTGACTTGCAGGCGTGAAGAATTTGTCCAGTGGGTTGAGATGCTGCCAGATACACAAACGCCATCATGGCTGGGCCTGCCAAATAATGCAGAAAAAGTTCTTCTCACCACACAAGGTAAAATCAGAACTTTAACAATGTCTTGTATAGATTACCAGGCCACCATTTTAACTGAAAAGCAGAAAAGAAATAGAAATCCTCCTACAGAGTTGATAGCTTTCCACTTCTCCCTCAACATAGTTAGTTTAACTTTTGCAAGATAAAACACTCAGGCAGTCCAAAAAACTGACCAGAGGCTTGTTAATTCAACATTCAAACTTCCAGATGTCAACCTCCCCTCTTGATTCTGGAAAGCTTTATTGTCAGCTCTGGAGCCACCAGATAGGCAGTTCTGTATCTGAGGTCTAGACTAGAGAAAAAGAAAAGTCCTAGTTCTTGCATGTGGTAGAATGTTTTCGTCTTGATGCCACTGCTGTTCTGGCTAACAGCGTATCTTTTTTTTTAGGCATAGACATGATCAGTAAAATGCTGAAGATGCAGATGCTAGAGGATGAGGATGATTTAGCTTATGCAGAAACTGAGAAGAAGACAAGAACTGATTCTACATCAGATGGTCGCCCAGCCTGGATGAGAACACTGCATACCACAGCCTCCAACTGGCTTCACCTTATCCCACAAACTCTAAATCATCTGAAGCGAACTGTGGAAAACATTAAGGTAAGAACTAAGTTTTGTCTAATGTGGGCACAGGAAGTGCCCAAGTTCTGGCACATTTGAATAAGTTCATTGTGATTTGCAAATACCGATTAAACTGTTGTGGGGAACAATGGAACCTGTATCGATGCTGATTCTGACTGCCATAGCTATGTAATCCCTTGCTGAGTTTCTTGAAATGTTCTTAAAAGTTGGTTTCTGTATTCTGGGGATTATTTGAAAAAATACAATGGCAAGCTGTCTGTTAAGGGGTACCACTTCTGCAGCTTCTTCGTGATCAGGTGGCAAGAAGCAAGTGCTTCCTGTTGTACTTGTAGCACACTGACAGCTACTTACGATACTGCCTTTACAGCCAGTGCGCTTTAATTACTGCTAAAATTTAGTGACAATCAGTGAGGGGAGATAGGGCAGCAGCTTCTGCCTGAGATTGCCCAGCTGCTTCTGAAGACTTGCTCTGGGCTAGTAGGTGAGAACTTTTTGTTGCTGATGAAAAGAAGTCCCAAGTTGATTGGAAGGGGTTGCAGCTGGCAGTCTGCATTAATTTTTCAACTAAGACTTCTACTTTCTTGCTTCTCCAAGGGAGAAGGGAGTGTTGGTTATAAAACAGTCTCTACTGTCACTTTCTGCACCACTGACTGCATCTGCATGTCTAATGCTTGTAGTCATGGTGTCACTGGTCAGTCCATCCAGGATTTTGGGGTTGCTTTTTGTAGCAGTTTTCCAGCCAGAACTTTAATCTCCAACTTTCTTTCAATGTTTTGACAATCAGGATCCTTTGTTCCGATTCTTTGAGAGAGAGGTGAAAATGGGAGCTAAGTTGCTTCAAGATGTTCGTCAGGACCTTGCAGATGTGGTTCAAGTGTGTGAAGGAAAAAAGAAACAAACCAACTATTTGCGTACACTTATAAATGAACTGGTGAAAGGTATGGTGATTCAAATTAGCATCTCCCAGTGCTCTCTTTGTCTCTTGCATTCTCTAAGTTAGAGGCTATTATACTCAGCAGCTTAAAAAAATGCAGGAAAATTGAAACTGACTTTACCATTTGACACAAGCAATACTTTTGAGTTGAGCATAAAATTCTTTTGGATTGGTTTTGTGTTTTGAGGTGAGGCAGCTAATATTAGGCTTTTTTGTATAGTTTATATCAACAGTTTAATTTCTAAGCTGAAATCTTACTAAATTCTTTCAGGCTCTGAAGAGTGACAGAACAAAGTTATTTGTAGCACAAAGTGGGTAAAATCCTATAAAATCTTCTAGAAAATATTGAAGTTCTCTAAACTTCTATTTCAAGATTGTGCATAAATGTGAAATTTTCAAACATGCTGCTTCTAGTAATACCTGAAGATCTGCTGTCTGCCTTGAACAAAAGCATTTCCTGAAACACAGATACTTGACCTCTTCAACTTTTTCTAAAGAACTCAAATCTTCATGAAATCTTGAAGATCAGTTACTGCAGTATAGAGCTGTTTGTAACTGAAGTTGCTGTTGAAGGGTTTCTGTAACTGGATGACATTTTAAATACATAGTAGACCTGGAAGCCATTTGCTTTGCAATCTTTGAAAGTGCTTTTACTTATTGAGGAGCCTTTTAAGATAGAGGCTGGTATCCTGGTCCAAGTCTTAAATGGCTATGGGGAGAAAAAGTGAAGTGTCAAAATACTGTGTAATTCCAACTTGTATGCAACAGAAGTTAATTCTAACCATGTTTTTCATAGGTATTTTGCCTCGCAGCTGGTCTCATTACACAGTGCCAGCTGGAATGACTGTTATTCAGTGGGTGTCCGACTTCAGTGAGCGCATTAAACAGTTGCAGAATATCTCCCAGGCAGCTGCTTCTGGTGGAGCAAAAGAACTAAAGGTATCTTGTGCTGACTTCTAGAGGTTATTGGTGGAGCTGTATAACTACTTACTTCATGGACTCTTCACACCAAGGCTTCTAAATAGTTCCTCAGGCAAAACAACTTAAGTCGATATTCCCTCAAATGTGCTTGTAAATACTGTTGACTATCTCCTGATCTCAGAATGGTGAGGCTTAGCAGGCTAACTGTTCGTACAGATTAGAGGAAGACTTAGTGGTTTAGAATGACAGAAGATGTAGTCTTAGAGCAAAAAACAGTTCAGCAGTTACACCGTAACAGTAGGAAAATTTTAATGTAAATAGATTGCTGAAGTAATATTTATAATAATCATCAATTAATACTGCAGCTAATTGCTCTTTTTTTTTGTTTATTTTTTTTCCTCCTCAAATAGAACATCCACGTGTGCCTTGGTGGCCTGTTTGTACCAGAGGCATATATTACTGCTACAAGACAATATGTTGCCCAAGCAAACAGTTGGTCCCTTGAAGAACTCTGTCTTGAGGTCAATGTTACAACTACACAGAATGCAGTACTGGATGCGTGCAGTTTTGGAGTCACAGGTAAACTCATCGGAAAGAAGGGCTCCTTGCTCTAAAATATTTTCAGAAGCTTCTGGTATTAACTATTTAATAGTAATATCAATTTTACTCAATATTTAATTGCAATATCAAATGAAAAGATATTATCATTGAAAAAGTGAAAACACACGCTTTCTGAAGTGTTTAAAGATTAGTTTGGTATTTATTAGTAGGGAAGTACTTATACTGACCTGAGTCTTGAGATTAGCATTATATATTTAAGCAGTACTGGATAGTGTATCTGCTACAACCTCTCTAGTTTGAAGTATGAAATACCTCTCATTTAGTGGACTTAGCCCTTAAATGATACATAGGGAGACAATCTCTGTCTGGATGTATGAAAATTCTTTGAACTCTGAAGTGTATTTCAATTTACAGGCCTGAAGCTTCAGGGAGCTACGTGCAGTAACAACAAGCTGTCACTTTCAAATGCCATTTCAACTGTACTGCCCATTACACAGCTTCGCTGGATCAAGCAGACAAATGCTGATAAAAAAGCAAATGTTGTAAGTATTGATAGAAATAGTTTTTAAAAGAACTCTCATAATTAGAGGTACCTGGCATTTTTTTTTCTGAAGCTTTATTTTTATTGGGCACTACAAATCAAATTGTTCTTTTTTAATATTCTCAGTGTCAGGTGGTACCTAAATTCTAGGCTAGCAGCAAACAGACCTAGTGTTGACTAGGTCTTTCCTTTGTAGTTAGATAAGAAGGAGGAGAGGCATCCAAAATACTAATGCTCTTCAGGACAAAAGTTGAATTTATACCTATAAAGAAGGCTGTGCTTTAGGTGAATTTATTAGGCCTTTATTTTTTTTTCCTCATATTTTGGGTGTTTAAATATCTGAGACTAAATTTCCTTCTCATAAATACCATGTAGTATTATAGAAACTTCTTAGACTCTTCAGCTAACTTACATAACTTTTATGTTCGTGTTTTTTCCCAGGTTACTTTACCAGTTTATCTGAATTTCACTCGTGCTGATCTGATTTTCACGGTTGACTTCGAAATAGCTACCAAGGAAGACCCTCGTAGCTTCTATGAACGTGGTGTTGCAGTTCTCTGCACTGAGTGAAAAGATTTGTTGTGACTGGTAATGTTGTAGTAACTGTCAGTCTTCTATGTAGTATTCACCTGTACTTTTATAACCGGGTTAGGTTAGGTTGTCAGATGGATTTGTGTTAAGTTGACTAGAAAGATGGGGCAGTGCATTGGAAAGCTGGTAGACTAGATTTCTTCGAAAGAAAACTGGATTGGATTTTTAGATGGTTACTGGTAGATGTCGTATCTGATGGACCATGTTATATGAAATAAAATCTATAGCAAAACTTTTGACACTCTTATTTCTGGAAATACAGTTATTACAGTGACTATTGGTCTAGAAAAACTACCTATGGTCTTTGCGGAGAATAACAAGTAATAAGTAATAAGTTGGTAATCAAGCATCTTGTTGACCTTCACACAGCTCGCTCAGCAGCTGGTTCAGCTAGCCTCCAGTAACAAGACCCTTGCAATGCAAGTCTTCAGTGCAGTAAGACACAAAGGCTAACATGATCTGCTGTGACATCTGATGCCATTGCATGAATTACTGGCAAAGAACTGGCTCTTGCTGGAATTAACCTATGTTTACACAGCTGCTGAGATGCATTCAGAAGCTACAGTATCCTAAACAAGACTTTCTTATCCTATTGACCACTCTTTCTTAAGAGATACTTTTATAGAGAGATAAGCCTCCAGTTTCATGTCTCACTAAGCCCAGGAGGATAGTATTAAATGCTTAAACAAGGAGTTAGAATATTATTTCAGAGACTCGCATCTCACCTACTGTTACCAAATTAGGGGAGCTGAGAGTTCCTGCCAATTGCTTAAGTTGCTGTAATGTTTTAGCTATTTGCATGCTTTCTCTCATCCTAAATTCATTGGGTAAGCATTTTTGCTCTTCTGACCATCAGCTGCCCTCTGTAACAGTGACTAAATGAAGTGTTCAAAGATGCACATGGGTAATACAGGTGCATAGCTTTTCAGTCTCAAAACAGAAATCTCCTTCCTTCCAATGATTTCTCCTATGAAAGCAGTGATTTCCTGAATCTGCATCAAGTCTAATTTTTTTTCTGTAATAAATAAAAGTAGTTCTACAGCACAAGCCTATGCTGTGTGGAAAAATTGTTACCTCAGCCTGCCTCACATACTTGTCTCAGCTGATGCCTTCTTGTTACTAAAATAGAGAATTCTTACTGTGTGCCCTTTCCATACTGTTCTGTGTAGTTAGTCTCTGTAGGTTGAACTGTCCTGGCTGGCTTCATAACCTTATGAAGAATGAATCCCAGACCATCATGTAGTCATTTTGTGGTACACTTTCAGTTCAGAAGCTAATCCACAGTTGGATCCTGATGCTGAATAAGCAGACTTACTTCAAATGTCTGAGTCTATACTGTCCCATATAGCTTACCCTTCTCTCCTGATTGTTCCTGTATTATTTTCTCATTGTGGATTATTTAATTCAGTATGCTGTTTTAAATGGTTTAAGTGAACTCCTCACTAGATGAGTTTAGGGTTCTTGGCTGCAATTTGAAGGTCAGTAGTTCTATTTAGCCTCAGATGAGTTGAAGACCATCCAGCAGATAGCTAGGACTTAAAAGGGTGGGACTTCCCTGACATGGGGCAGAAGGGCTTGGCTGCATCACAATGTCCTATTTTTGAAGCTTTTCACAAATCTTAATTCTAGAGAGATCTGTGGCCTAGTTGCAATACACATAAATCTACAGCTTCAAGGCTGTGGGGTTTTTTTCTGGTTGGTTGGTTTGTTGTGGATTTTTTTTGCAATTGAACTTACTTCAGTGTTCACTGCAGTGTTCTTGCCACTGGGGCAAGTCAGAGGGCAAACACAGTAGCTTGTGTTTTAGGGCAAAGGCTTCTCAACCTTACTGTTCTAACCCTTTAGTTTCCAAGCTAATTAAAAATAATTTCACTAGCTCCACATTGGGGACAACAATGAAAGCAAAGTTGCTTTAATAAAAGAAATAGGCACGTGTTAGTGGAAGGGTGCAAGGCTAGAGGCTAAATAGGATTTTGAGTGGCTTTCTACCTTATGAAATAAACTGTTTGGCAGGTGTTTTTAATTGGCAATCATACAGAACAAATGCTTTCACAAGGATTTAGTACCAACATAGCTCAAACCATTATTCTGTTTTTATAGACAGTAGTTCCCCTTCCACATAAATAGACTACACAGACTCTATAGGTGATAAAAGAAATACTATACAGAAGAGGAAGATCTGGCCTCCCATTTGCATGCATTATCTCTGCAGCTTGTGGTTGTTCTCACTAAGGGAAGGTGCTTTCAGCTCACGTTGTTCAGTTTCACATTGTAACTTCTAAACTGTCAGGTACACACCAAGACTGTATATCTAAAACATTGTTCAAAACAGGTAGGAACAGATACATTTATAGCATGAGTCAACTTCTTCCTGTTTGAAGAAAGAAAAACGAAAAGCTAGATTGCCTTTAGTGGCAGTCAGTTCAGTTGAATGCAGTTCAGTTGCTTGTAGTCAAACCTGTAAGGTTATTCACCACACACTTCCCTCCTCTCAAAGAGGAGAGCCAAACAGTGGCATGAGGCAGGCAAGATAAACTACAGCTATTGAAAACTTAATGCAACCATGCAGTCATTCCTCCTTCCCTCCTCAACAAACCCTAGTAATACTTGAAATTGCACTGGAACAGAGCAGGTGCCTCCAGGTACCAGATACAGGAGTTAGGCTGGTGCTTCAAGAGGCCCCAGGCACCAAAGCTCAGCTGTGATTCTGTGGACATACCTTAGGTAGTTTTCACTTAAATTGCCACACTAGCTTCCTTAGTTGATGCTATCTTTTCAGGTGGATCTCAAAGCTTACAGTACCCACAAGTGCAGCTGCATTCATAACAGGCTTGAGCTAGTTTGGTTAAAGCTTGTTAACTTTAGGTAGCATCTGCAAAAGAAATCTCTACCAGGTTCATTCTTCAGAACAGTTTGTCCAGTGATTTATTCATACCTCAGATTAAGTTGCACGGAATTTCTTTCTTAGTTTTTCATTAGCACCCTCTGAAATAGGAATTCCTTGTTTTCTTTTAATTAGGGAATGTTCAGCCATTGTGCTGTCAGCTGCTAGGATGGGTTGTGGAGCACTCTCACCTGGGCTTGCAAGGAGCTCTGCAGAGGCCGAAGGGTTATTACTCATCAGTAAGGAATGGTCAGGTGTCAGCCACATGGAAGTAAATGCTTCTGTGGCTCTAGGCAGTTCAAATGGTTGCAACAGGCTTCTCTGGAAATACTTCTCTTGGCTAGAATGTTCCTGGGGTGCTTTGCAGTCATTTACTGTATGAATTTCACTGACTTTTGCTTCTGGGCAGAGCCGGGCTGGAGGTTTAGGGAAGGACTCTCCATCTTCTGGAGTATCAGCATCCTCTAAAGCCATTGCTTTTGGGGCACTGCTCACCCGTGGTGCAACTTTTATACTATTTAAAGAATTCACACTACAGTCAGAGGGAATGGATGCATCTTCTGAATCACCATCATAAGGATCTAAAAACTAAAATAAAGGTCTCTGAGTATGGTGGATTTGTCCATAAAAAAAAATACAAGCAGCAACACACTGTGGGCTTTAAAACCACTTTCAACATAAGTCACAGAATTAACTATGGGAGTTTTTCTGTTTATCTGCTTATTCCCACCTGTATTTTAATTTTTGGATGCTACACTGAGAGCAAGGCTGCTGCCTAATAACCAAACCTACTTGCAGTCCCCTGGAGTCCCTTGCTTTCTTGACTCCTCCAGCAAGTGGGCTAGGCACAACCTATTAAGAGAAGTTAACATAGGTTTATAAAGCACTTTAGTATGGATTATTGGTCAAAGTAAAACCAGAGTAGGTAAAAATCCCAGAGATGAGCAAGCCATATTGTCCCCATGCTAAAAGAGAGTAAAAAGTGTGTCTCAGTCCATAAGGGCCTGGTAAAGTTAGCCTAAAGTAGAGGGACTGAGGGGAGCTGTGGTCTTACTGCAGTTAAAACATTTCTACAAAGAGAACAGTGAGTAATTGTATACCTTACCACCAGAAAAGTAAACCAAATCAGCATTTGAGCAATAGTTTACAAGATGGATTACAAATCTGCTGTCCTTTGAAGAGTTCTGTAACTAAAACAGTCAAGCTAAGTCCTTCCTTTCAATCAGTCACTGTAACACTGAGATTTCAGGCTTCTTTTCCCCATGTGATTAAACATGGGCTTGTCCAGACCTGGACAAAGAACTTTCTTTGTGGATTTATGCTTGAGAACCACATCGTTCTGAAATGGTGCTTATTGTCTGGGTCTATTAACAAAATAACAACAAAAAAAATTAGACTCCCTTTTGAAAGCAATACGGAGCAGCCACACAAAGGGAAAAAAGTGTACTGCAGGGAAAGGGCTTCTTTAGAAGGATTCACCACAGCTGCTCAGAGAACAAGCTGCTACTCACTGCTGTACCTGCTTTCAGCAGGGAAGGAGCAGTCTGAGCACAGCTGATGCAGAGCAAGGCTTGGGTGTTCTGGACTCCTCACAACACAGACCTGAAGGCTTTAGAGGAGGAGCTGAAGTCCAAGCTGATTTGCACTTCTGCATTGTTGTGCTATTTCAAGGACACAGAGATATCCCCACAAAGCCTGTGTGTAGTGCTGGGCAATGAAGAAAAGCAGCCTCTGCTTCTCCAAAGAGCCCAGAAATTCCCCAGTCCTGGCCTGACACCTGCCTCAGCACCCTTGGGGAGAGCCACCAGCTCTTTGTCCAGGTTGGCACCTTTGCAAGCCCCTCTTCCACCCAGCCCAGCCATCAAAGTCCAGCCAGACAGCTGGACTTCAGTCTTGTTTCTCACAGGAGACCATAGACATCTCCAGCTTTCCCCCGTGCTTGCTAGAAGGTAAAGTGGTGGCAGGTTCCTGGCAGACAGCTTCTCCGAGCCACAGAGCACAACAATTCTCATGAATTAACAAGCATCAATTCTCCACTTCAGAAACAGGTTTGTTTTTTTCACTAACATTAGAGACACTGATTTGACAGAACAATGCTCAGGAAGTTACCCAATATCCATATGTAACTGCCACAGCAACAGGGCTGCTCTCAGTCTCACCCCAAATCAACAGAAGGGTAGGTTTTCTAACCAGAGCTGCTGGAAGTTAACCACCAGAAACAAGCCAGTTCAGCTTTAAGCACTTCTTAAGAGAGAATTGCTTATGCTGTATTTGTCCACCTAAAACACTGGCCATTTCCTGCCTCATCCCCCCAGAATCACTTCTGCTAAAATTATTAACAGTTGCAAGGAAGAGCCTGATGGACGGAATAGTGGTGAGTTTGGGGTTGTTGGGGTTTTATCCCCCCCTTTCCTTTTACAGTCACAAAACCAACCCCCCAGCAACCATGCCTTAGACCCTCCCTACTGGGACTGAAGGAAGAGCTGGATACCCATCAGGGAATCTTGTCACCATCAAAATGCTTCAGAGTGTTGCTTCTTACCTCCGCACTGGATTCAGACTCAGACTCCGTACTCGACTCTACTATGCACTTCTGCTGCAGAGGAGGAAGGGAAAGAAATGCTACTCAAAGCAGAAGTTACCACAGCTTAAGGCTGAAGCTGAAGTTCTAGTACAAACTGTAGATGTTATGTTGCTCCAGAGCTTTCCCATCTGACACCAGCTTGTTCTTCCAAATATCCCACATTTGTGGTGGTGGTTTGGTTGTGCAAGTGAGACATAAGGGAAAAATAGTAGCCTTTCCCTTCCCCCCCCCAAAAAAAACCCCACAAAACAACACAACACTGGGAAGCTATCAAGAACATACCTTGCATTTTCTAGGAAAACTTACTCCAGGTCTGTAAATAGCTCTACAAAGTGTTGTTTGATTTGCACTGCAGTTTGGTTTCTTTGCTTTTGGTGGGCCTACATTTCAGAAATTTAACTGCAGATAAGTGACTAAACTAAACCCTCGTTTTTTCTGAAGTTCTTGCTACAGAGAGCTTACAAACAAGTAGTCCCAGGTGGCAGCACAGGAGTGAAGTATCTTCCTCCCCCCCTTTTGTTTCTTTGCAGGTGACACCATTTGAATTAATTCATTCACACATGTTCTTCATACACACTTTTCCAGCACAGCTAGCTGTACTATCAGGCTAATGACAAAGCAACTAACACTTTCTAAATTATACTATAATAAGGAGATGGAGAAGCAGCAATTAGAAAAAAGTTACCATGTATTTACGTGCCAGTCTTTCTATGTAGTTTGGGCTTTTAGCAGAATCCTTCATTTCCAGAGCATCTACTAAAACAGGTAGAGGGTAGGAAAGCACATTAGAGAAAAAAAAAAATAATCTTCTCACAGATGAATTGCCCAGACACGGTAACTCTTTGTGCTAGAAAGGTTGGGCAGTTCTTCAGAAAGCCTGTTCAGTTCTCAGCCAAAGGCAGCTTCTGTTTACAAACAAACAAGAAGAAGCTACTGTCCTCTACCAAAACAATGACTTGATTCACTGGTCCTTCATGTAGCACAAGAATAATACAATTTTTTTAAAAAAAGTTTATACTTACTGTAAAGTTGATTTTTTTCCCTTTTTTTAATTATTTTTTTTTGTTTTTTTAACACATTACAGGTTTTCTGAACCCTCAAAGAGGGATTTGTAGTCAAGACATTAAACCAGACTAGAGAGAAGCAAGTACAAAGCCCTCTATCCCAACCCTCCCAACCCTAGCATTCAGTCCCCCCCTCGGTATCCCCCCCCAAAAGGCTCTGTTACCAGGTGCTCCCTTCTCACCATACCTTCCATGGGCTGCCCAGCCCCACGCCTCTTCCTCCGCGGCTGCCTCTTCTCAGCTGAGGCCATCCTGCTCCCAGCACCTTCACCCTCTTGCAACTTTATAGGCTCAAGCCCCAGCTGCCCCACCCCAGCTCCCTCGGCCTGGAGACTTTGCTCTTTTGAAAAAGATGAAAGTGAAGCAAGGAAAAGGAGAGCTACGTGCCCCTGTGAAAGCACTTCATGCCACTGCTGGGGGCTCCAGGCGGCTCTTCATGATGGGTTCACCAGAGTTGAGTGTGTGGAGGTCTACAGCCAAAATATGCACAAAATAGCACAGCAGCTTGAGTCCTTTAGTCATTGCAGTTCTCCAAGTGTATATTTATATATGTAAAGCATGTGTATACACAGACGTGCACACACACCTCCAGTTGGGTTTGCAAGGCCTGGTAGCCAGAGATGCGATGCTGCCACTTGGCTCTCACCAATTTATATTCTGTAGCCCCATTTCACTCATGCAACCTTCAGGCTGACAGAAGTCAACAGTCAAAGGGAAAAACACCTCCCCCCTCGAGAGACAGCCAGGATATTGAAAGACATTTCCTCCTGCCATGTGCTGCAGCAGATGATCTCCTGTCTGTTGGATGGACAGTTTTGGTTGGACACACGATGCTTTCTAAGCATCTCTCAAGCACTTACAATCCACCATGTGCAATTTGGAGGACTTCGATACCATCACCTTTACTTGCTAAGAAAAAGAACAATTTTGCTATTTTTAAATACAAGGAATAGTATTTTTTTTCAGATTTACCAGAGACCTATGGCTCAGGGCCATTTTTCACAAATAAGTAGAGCCCATTTGACCCTTTAAAGGCCACATCTCCATTCCCCTTCTCCTCCTTTTTATAGGGAAGTGAGGAACTAGTTCTTTTTACCTCTTCAGATTCCTCCTCTTCCCATTATGTCCTTCCTATCTGACTTTCTTGCATCTTCCTGCACAACACAGAAGGTGCTGTTGTTTTAGATTAATTTTAAAATGAATGTAAAAGCCTCAGTAAAACAAGCATCTCAGTCCGGAGCCAGCAGTGGGTTGTTGCTCTGAAAAGGTACAGGAGCAAGCCCCTGAGGAGGTGACAGTGAGAGCAGCTGCTCTGGGAGCAGCTCACACACTCCACAAGCCTTCCACCCCACTTCTGCCAGCAGCTGAGCTGCAGCCTATCACATACGCCTCATTCCTTCCCAGACACCTCTTTTTGCATCTCCTTACCTTCTCTACCCAGACCAGGACTTCATTTCTTCCCAGACACCTCTTTTTCCATTTCCTTACCTTCTCTACCCTAGACCAGGACTGTCTGATGGAGACTCCCCCTCTTTGGATTCTTCAACCACTTTGAAAACAAAACAGAGCAGCCAAGACTCATCCAACATCTCCCAGGTCTGAGGTGGAAGCTAAGCAGCTCTGTGTTAGTACCTACAGTGCCAGCTGAGTTGAGTGAGTGCATACAATCATCATCCTTAATCCAAACACCTGGCCTGGAGTCATTTCTCCCACAAAAGCCTGCTCAAAATTAGCTACTGATGCATTACAGGCAACACATGTTAGCACCAAGGCCCTGGCATCAGAGGCTCAAGAGAACTGCTGGTCTGCAAGGGTTTGCAGATGAAATGGTGGCTAAGGCTGAGACCAGGTCAGGCTTGCACAATGAACCTGTTGCCAGCACCCTTCTGGGCAGGGATCAGGGAGCGGAGGTACAGTCCGACAACAGATTTCCAAGGAAGGTTTTGGGTTTCCACCTTTCCAAGCGCACATGTGATGCCTTCGCCAAGGCAGGGCAGCTTTCAGCCATACCCGGTTGGTGCAGTAGGAACAAGGAGGGTGACCAGAGGCTTACAGAGGCACAGGAATACTCACTTGAGTCATTTATTGCAATAATTTACTGTACTGCTGGTCGGTATCTTGGCTTTCCTTGTCCTCGACCCTGCACAGACCTTGTGCCAGCCCCAGGTACCTCTAATCTCCCCCTGATCCAGGCTTTGTGGCCAGACAAGACACTTCTCTCATTTTGAAAGGCATCATTGCTCCTTCTCCTCTTACCTGCAGGTGCCTTCAGGAGTGAAAGCTTCTCTTGGCAGATCAGTTCAGTCTCTACATTATAACTTCCCATCTAATAAATCAGACATGCATCTCTGTTGTTCTTTAAAAAAATAATCCTCCCCCCCCATTTGAAATACAGTTGACTTCTACATACAGAGGCAAAACATACCAGATTGTCTGCTGTGAACTGTGCTGGAGGAAAAACTGCAGAAAATTCATTTGTCCAAGAAGAAAGAAGCCCTTGAAGCTCTGGGGCTGGGGCCAGCAGAGCACAGCTCTTGGAGAGCAGACACTAAAGCTGGAGCAGGGGTTGCCCAAGGTTGTGTGTCCATCCCTTGGCACCTGCAGAGCAGCCAGGAGTGCTGTCTGGGAGCAGACTTAGGAGGCAGTTTATGTTCATCTTGTATTATTAATTAATGACCTTGAATGCCTCCTATTAGTCAACAAAAATGGTTTTTGTTTAGCTGCAGATTGTATCTGTGAGCCGTGAACAGGGATGTGATTCACAGCACATCATGTTTGCCTCACTGTACCTTGTTCCAGCCAAACTTCCCACTGTAAGAAATGGAAAAAGTACAGGATGAACTGGGGCTTTAGGCACTGCACAGGCAGCTCTGCAGCCATCTGGGTGCTCCAGCTGTGGTCTGAGGGCTGATAAGCAGACTGAAACCAAAGCAATCAAGCAAATAATATTTCTTCTTCATGGGGACAGGAGTAGCTGAATGAGCTGCATGAGCCCCTGACCCCTGAAGGCCAAGTTGAAGCAAGATCAACTTTCTTCCTTAAAGCCACAGCCCTTCCATGAGAGCAGGTTTCCACCCTGCCCGAAGAGCCCAGGCAACACTTTCTACTGCTTTTTTTCTCTGTTTAAGACCAGTGACACTCTGCCTCCTGGCAGCCACCACCTGTCCCAGGGGGCTCTACAGCTACAGGGGCTCCTCTGCTGGGCTGCTGATGCCCCCACAGCTGCAGGTCAAGGACAGGACAGATTATTCACAGGGTACCTCCAAGCAGCATCAGAATGAGCAGAGATTTTTCTATTTTTTCTATATTAAATTGGGCAGAGGGCTTGACAGAAGCACCCGCCTGTCTTACTATGAGTCATCTTTGCAGGGCAATGCCTATCTCTACATTTTAATCCTCAGCAATTGTTGGAATTGTTATATGCCCAACACTGGCATTGCCTGTGCTATTTAGGCATTAGGAATCGTGTTTTTCATGCATGAAATGTTGGGGTTTTTTAAACGCAAGACGGGATTGTATTGTAGTGAAAGGGTTTTTACTTCATTTGAATAGGGAACAACTGGAACAAGATACTTAATCCAAATTAAATTCATCAGATGAAGCAAGTGCAGATCAGAGAATGAATACCTGCAGCCAGCTGGCATTTGGGCCAACCCACTGCTGAACACTAAGCAAGTACATTTCAGTCAAGCCTGAGAATGCTGTGGGAAGCAAGAAACAAGACACTGCAGAAACTGCAAGATCTCATCCCACGCTGCATGTTTCTGCCTATGAGCAACCTAGGAAATCTTTTAGATTCCACTTCCTATTAAAATCAAGCTGTGAGCAAAGACATAGTAAGTACAGTTTGCCACTGTTTTGCAGAACAGAAATTGGCTTTATCCTTTGTTTCAAATGTAGTGCAGTACCTGTCTGGCAGTGTGGCCAAACTACACAGTTATATGTGACTAATAAATTTTGGGGTTTTTTTAAATAGCCTCCATCCGTTCCTCCTCTTAGCTCAGTTTCATCAGTAGTTGCATCATCTGAAGAAAGCAGTATGTGGAGTCAAGCTGAGGGCTGACACACATCACCCCACCCACCCAATGAGCCCCAGTCTAGCTGCTGGACCAATTTTTCAGTGCGTTCTGCAGGCTGTAACACAGCCAAGTGTTTGAATAAAGCAGCTCCAGCATCCCCACACGTACATCCACACCAAAGGCATTGCTGTTCCCAGTGTGCAACGTGATCTAATCCTATCAGGTGAAGGACAAAGGTTACTCCGGAGACTTCTCTTACATATGTTCCATCCCACTTTGATTTTACTTTAACATTTTGCCAAATTTTTGAGGCCTATTTAAGGAAAGCTGCCTGCTTTCTGACATGTGGAGCTCTCACTTGCTTGGATACACGCATGGCTTCTGGGGATGAATATTGCTTATTTGAGTTGCTACTTCCAGTGGATTCCATGCCAGCTGAACATCCTGGGATGCATTAGCATCACTCGAGGAATACATCACATCAGTCAGCCACCGGTTTGCAGTTTCAGCCTTTGCTGTTGAGCGTTATGGTTACACTGCTGTTTGGGCAAGCGGAGTGGGCAGCATAAACACTGAATGGGGGCTTTGTAAACTGGGCGAGGACTAAGCTGAGTTCTGGCAATGAACTGCTCCTCTGGCTGGCTAGCCAGTTCTAGCACACGTTTTGAAGTGTCTTTACCTCAGGAGAGCCCACAGCCCGTTCACCAGTGGCCATGCAGTAAGCTTAGTGCATATGCTCAGTAGAGACCAAAAAGCTCAGGGTGAATCACTTGCACTCAGCCTGGACTCATGCTGGAACTGCCCTGTTACCAGCAGGCCAAATTGGAAAGCTTTTCAGTTTAAAATTACAGAGCTCTCACTTCGGCTGGGGCCTGTGGAACCCTACAGGTGCACCAGGACTTCAGAGTGGCAGCGGTGTTCAGGGAACAAGACGCTATGGATGCACCCTGCTTCTGCCTGAAGGTATCAATATGCCATGGATCCCAAAATTACAGGGTTTGTCTTGCTTTCTCATTTATTCCTCACTGGAAAGCAGACTGGAGGAAAAGGATGGGAGACTAACAGAGAACTGAGTAGGAAGAAACCCCTTAATTCTCATGACTCCGTTCAATGAATGTTACAGTCTGTATTGCCCATGGTTCTGGATCTCATTTCAGACTGAACTGGTGCACCTGGTCACTGGTGTTGCAGTACAGGTCAGCATCTCCAAGGAATGCCTCACTGAGCATGACCCTCCCTCAGGGATTTGTCTTGTGCAATAGCCTTAACGTTTGGCTTAGCTTCCCAGAGCATTTTCACAATGTCCTGGCCCTGGAGTTGCTGAAATCCCACTTGGTTGTACTGCCAGGAGATGTGTCTTGTGCTCTCCTCTCCAGCAGGACTGAACTGACCAGGGTCCACAGCAGGTGGGTACTGGGACTGACCCCACTGCTGTTGAACCTGGTCCCTTTCCACTTCAGACAGCGTTGCTTCAAGAATGGAGCTCGGGCATCTTTAGCTGGAGTTTTGTTCTTTAAAAAGATAGGGAGTAACACGAGTGATCTGGCCACCTCTTACAGTAGAACCCTGGAAATAATAATTCATACATCAGCTGGGAGCTCTTGGCAATGAAGATGCTGTATACATAGAAATTTGCACAATTTACAGTAGAAAAATAAAAAATGCCTCTCCTGCTCTCAGGGCACTGTCAAATGCCAGGCACCCTTTATAACCACATGGAGAGAACCATGGGACCATGAGGTGCCTTTCCTAATTCCTTAATGTTTTATTTTCAGGTGTGCCTCAACATACAAAAGCTCTGACCAAAACCAGTATCTACACTTTTAGAAAATAACAAAAATAAAATATATTGTTCCAAATAAAACATAGAAAATGCATTTATTAACTCCAGAAGAGATTAGCATGGAAAACTCTCAAGCTCATCCATGGAAGGACCTGAAGAAAATGAGCAACAGTCGTCAGCACACTACAAAGGTACAACCTCATCCTCAGATGCCTCAGTAACAATTTGGGAGAAGAGGCAACAAGAAGATCCCAGTCATACATCAACACATCATCCACTGCATTGCTCCTGATTAAAAAAAAAAGCAAAAAAAAAAAAAGAAAAAAAAAAAAAAAATGAGGATTCCCGTATCTATCTGACCACATTCTCCTGCTTCCCTGGAAAAAAAAAAAACAGAAGTCTGAAGGAGAGGCTGGCTCTTCCCAGAAGCCTTCCCTTTCCACACCCACCAACAAGCACTTCTAAGATCCTAAGAAAGACAGCAATAATTGGGACAGTGAGATGGACTTTGTCCTGCTTAATCACCTGAACTTCTCAAGGCCCTTAGCTGTAGCTGCCTGGGTGTACACATTGAGCATGGATCTACCATAGGATTTCCTGAAGTAAGCAGGACCCAGCCCTATCCATAACAATGACGATTTTGAAGCTTTAATTCCACTACACAACTCCAACCACTGCTTAAAGGAACCTTAGGATAACTTCAGAAATTTCACAGTACATTAATGACAGAACCAAGTATTGGGGATGATGTTATTATCGTTATTATTGTTGTTATTATTATCATTACTGCCATACCTACTTTAGGGCACATGAAGGGGGTTTTTTTGCATGGTTTTTCATCACTGCATTTTAGAATTGGGAACATTCACTCTTTGCTTATGGATGTCACCGGTGTCCCTCTTTGGTAGCAGAGCAGCTGTAGTAGAGTTCTCCAGAAATCCCAGACCTCGACAGCTCCATCTCCATGGGTGAAGGGCATTCAGGCATCCGGGGCCATTTGGACTCTGCAGTAGTTTCAGATTTCTGAGGCAGTTCATCCAATCCCACTAATTTTGATGGAAAAGCAGCAGTCTCCTTACCAATTATTTCCATTGGTGTTTGAAAAGAATTTTCTGGTTCCATATAAATATCACTGTGGGAATCTGTAACTGGCAAGACTGCGTTTCCAGTTGTAAAACCAAGTTGTGGATCTTCTAAATGGAAAGCATCTCCCAAATCTACTGCCTTTGGCATGCTGTGCATCAGTGGAGGGTTCATTCTTTTCTGCTTACCGCTAGTGAAATTCATACTGCCGCCTGCATGAAGTGATCCATCTTCTGAGCAACCACAATAAACATCTAAAAACTAAAATCAAATTATTCCAAATAAGCGAGGTGAGCTCTGTACTGCCAGGTCCATTTCCCACCCAAAGGAGTCACCAAGATATCCATGTGGGAGGTTTCCTGCAGACATGCAGGCACACAAAACTGCCTGGCACAGGGGCCAGCAAAGCCAGAATGCTGGAGGGCACTTTAGCAAGTAGGCACAACCCTGGTGGAACTTGGCAGGAGAGACCATCACCGTTACCAGTTCATAAATCACTCTACACATCTTTTTATGTAACTTCCACTTTGCAACAGAAGTTGGTTAACAGCTTTTAAAATACTGCTTCAGGAAGAACTAGTGGAACAGAACTTGAAAGGGCCTCTCCTCAAGAAAAAAATGAGGGGTTTTTTTTGCTTTAAAAACTATTATGGACTATGTTTTTTCTAATACAGAAAGGCAACTCAACAATGTAATTTACAACCAGTAAAATAGGCAAGAAAAAAATTGCATAGCAAAATATACTTGGCAACCATACTTGTGTATTTTAAAGTACTAACAATGAAATGCTTGGCTAATGGTTCCAATCAGGAGAACTGTGTAAAGCCAAACCCCCTCTGCCCCACACCCTCCTCTTCCTCAACACCCCACCGAAACAGCACCTTGGTACAAAAGAACATGCGTCTCTGCCTCTTCCTCGCACCATTGCTCCTACACTGGTCCTTCTTGGACCAGTCATGCTTTGGGTGGAGTTTTAGTCACCAGTTTAGGGTTTTTTAGCCTTAATTTTTTAAAAATACAATGTTTTATACAAGTTGCTAGCACAAAAGCAAACCTTTGTCTGAAATCACTTTTCATTGTCCAGTATGGTTACTCGGATTATTTCTAGCTAAGGTTTGCTTCATTGAAGATAAGGAACATTTGAACAAGATCACTATATAATGAAGTATCAGAAACACACAAACAGACCCGAAATTCAGGTCACTCTTTCTTTAGGGTGCCCTCACTACTAAGCAAATCCTGCCTGGAGAAAAGTTTCATTTAGGCACAGGCAGAAGGCCATCTGAAATGATATATTTGCCAAAGCTCCTACTGTCAAATTTAGACCTCCAAATACAAACTAAGAGCATGAGTAAATGAACATTTCACTTAGCTGTAAATGAATGTAAAATACCTGAAAAAACTCTTCATTGGCAAGACACATCACTGAGTGCTGTAACAGCAGTGTTAATGTGTGTGAGCTATCAATTGCACATTCTAGATGCATTTTTATTTCAAAAGCTAATCTAGTTCCCCCTTGTTCATCACAGCACAGAACTTGCTCATGTATTTTTTCTGTTCCTTTCCTTGTTACATTTAGAAATTCATCAAGTTCACTTAATTGTTGCAATTTCAAGAACAATGAAAGCCATTTTTCTTCTCTGCTACCATCCAAAATTTAGACTGGCACACAATGGTGGGAGCCTTTCACTTGAGCAACAGGGGCACCCCTTTGGCTCCCAAGTTCAAAAATCGAAATATATACAGTTGTTTCCCTCCAGAGCAGCAGAACCAAGGACTTCTGAAGTCAGTATCCCAATGCCTTAACCCAGGCATGATTTCAGAAGGACTGGTGTCAATAGGAAAACGTTCTGATGAACTTTAATAAAACCTCTAATTGTCAGCAGTATAAGCTCTAAACCATGAGGCAAGGAGAGAGCGTACCACCATGCTGTGCAAAGTTGATTGTCATCACTTACTCAGAGCGCTTTGCTCCACTGTCCAGCAGCTCAAGTAAGAAAAAACGTATTTTAATATCGATACCAAACTCTCAGCTGAACTTTGTTATGCATTTCTTAGACAAAATGACCTTGTAAAAACCCCAAGAAGTTCTGTAGTGTGAGCCTCCCCACAGGGTCAAAGAGCACTGAAAAAATATTAGGGCACTCAGCCCTTCCTGAACCTCACCATGGTGCTCTGCAACACTTTCACCTACTGCTACAACTGTACAAAAGGTGGGAGACAAAGCCCATTAACTGCTACAACAGGCAGCTTAGCATGACAGCTTTGGAGAACCGTGCCCTTACTCACCAAAACACGTTTCAGCAAAAACTTGGCACACAAGGGGAGCTCTGCACTCTGTGCCAAAGCAAAACCTGCTGTCATCATGTCCTTTGGGCAAGATCTAGGATTTGACTACTCAGTGTAATGCAGGAAACAAAACACCAACATGTTTTCACAGCAAGAAATAACGGAGATGTAACCTGCAAGTTTCCCCTGAATTCTTCTCTAACAGATAAATTAATTTCAAGGAAAAGACTTGAGCCATTTCACCAACCAACTGGAGTCTTTTGTCACTGTCAAACTCAACATGTTTTCACATTTTTTTGCACATTTATAAAAGGCCCCGTAAAATAGGTTTTAGTCACAAGACATCTTGAAATCCATCTGCTTTTAAGTCCTTGGTTTTGGTACAATACTACTGAGTTTTTGCCAGGAAGGCTTTGGAGAAACTACCTAAAGCCAACTGAAATCTCTCACCCTGATGGCTTCCCACAGCTGAGCATCACCAAGATGGAAGTGTTTACCTTCTGATCATTGCTTCTACAATCCATGCACCAAACTTCAAGTCAGTAACGAAGTCCATGCCATCTCTTAACTGTGCAACGCCTCCTACGAGCTGGAAGGTTGGATCTGTTTTGATGTCATACTCCCTTACTATGGCACAAGAAGGTAATGGAATGCATGAAAGACATCCGAGTCACACTGCTTCCAACAGAGGAGTACCTATTGACTAGGAAGGGCAACACCCATGCTTAAGTGGACCTCACCTAGGCCCTAGGCTAGGGTGTGGGGAGGAACAATTATTTGTCATTGCTCCCCTTCCTTCTAACTTCCACTACCAGGGCAAGCACGGAGCTCTTCTGCAGAGTTGTGATACCTGCAATTTGGAGTGATTTTGGACATTTGGTGTCATGACACAGAATAAGTGTGGAAACCAGACACCCTACATGTAGTGGCCTGACTTCAAGCTATTTCATAGGTGCCGTAAGGCACCATATAGCTACCAAGAGCTGGAACAAGTTTGTGACAAACTTTGGACACACAAGAGGGAATATAAAGCCTTGCAAATTGGAGGAGGAAAGCATTTTAAGGGACTGTTTCCTTTCATAAACTTGGATTCTGAACCATGGAAAGTGTCATCTAGTGCCTCTGTTACTACTGCAGGTATCTCCCTATTGAAGTAAAGCAACAGACCTAACGGAAGTCTGGTCAACAGAGCAGACCAATGGAGCAGTTAGGATGTAGTAAAACCAGTGGCCTTCAAGCAAATGTCAGGCACTCAGCAATTGCATAAGTAGTACTGAAGCATGTTTAATTTTCGTATCAAAGCCCTTAATTTGGCTTCGTTTTGGAGAAAGAATTCAAAGGAATTTGCAAAAACGTGAGCACAGCCTAGTGAACTGACAGTTTGAGGAGACTGCTAAAGGCCATTGAACTGTTCAGCTGGCAGAACTGTCTCAGTGTATTCACTACCAAATCCTATGCATAAAGCATTCATTGGACCCCACCCACCCCGGAAGAGTGCTGCAGAAAGGGGATTTTTCAGTTACCTGCAAGATACTACAACAACCAAAACTGTCCTTTCACCTCACTACAAAAAATCCAAACCCCTTTGTCATGTTACTTTACGTTGGGGAACAGGTCAAACATTGGCTATGAAACCTATGTGAATAGAAAACTGAAGACTGGTCAGAGAAACCAAGATACTCTGAACTTGCCCCTACCTCCTCCTCCCCCTAGTGAGTTCATTTAACTCAAGCTTGTTTTAAATACCAAGTGTTGGCTGTCCAGAGTCAACGAAGGGCATCTGCTCTGCAGTTAACTGCCTGGCAAACATGCAACACTTGGGAGTTGGCTACAAACTACTTTCCTTTTCATAATCTCCTTCAAAGATGAAGGCCAAGGAATACAGAATGCACCTCAACTTGATAATTTCTCAAAAGCCTGTATATGAAGTAGTGCTGATTACCCAATAACTTCACATGCATCACCTTAGCACAGCCCAAGGAATAATCAGGCTTGCAGCTTTAGGAGCCTGAGCTTCACTTGCAAAGCCTTCAGCAGCCGGTACTCAAGAGCCAACGCAGCAACAGAAGCCAAGGAGAGGAGATTGTTTCCAGTATTAACAGACAAGTCAGTGACACAGCTCATTCTTAACACTTTTATTCTTACAGTTCTAGGTTTGAACTGTACATGCAGAGTTGCGTAAGTCACGATAGAGATTTACAGTGGATTCTATTCTATGGTAGAGTGCAACCCAGAATCCTTGAACAGTATAAAAAACAACTTTAAACATCAAGACCTTGTTAGGAGCAAAAGGGTTAAAGCTTCCCCAAGTATTTCAGCTCTTCTATGTACCTAGTTACTAGGTACTGTAAGTCAGACATACTTAAGAGTTGAAGAGCTGTATAACGCTAAACAAACTTGAACCACCCGATGTCATACCGTCTTTGTTGCTTCCTTCTTTCCCACATTTCTGGCAATTAAGAATAAGTCAAAAACCCTGCCACCTGCAACCAGCTAATACAGACAGAAATAACTACTCCTTACTTGCCTGTTTAGGGTTGTACAGTGTTAAAGAAAATATTCCCTCAATGGCATTTTGTATCTCACATCAGCTGAAAAAGCAATGTAACAAAAATAAAGGTATAACATCTTTGAAAATAAATATAAAGAGGGAACGCAGACGAAGTGTCAAAAGATTTTTTTTTGGCAGGTAACATTCATAATATACAAAATATAACTTATTCATATTAGCCAAGGAAACATTCATGAGTTCCTGTAAACGGTTTTAATCCACCTCCTCCATGCGTGATGTGTCATCATCTCCTTCAAGAGGTGGCATCTCCTCAGTAACTGCTGGACTAGCTTCTTCTGCAGCAGTATCGTCCTCATCGATGCCTGTTCAGGAAACACATGTACCATTAATGCTGGATCAGAACTCAAAGCTTTACTCCCCTTAGCACTTCAACTGATCTGAAGGCCCTTTTCCACAACTATAAAGGAACACCAAGGTGATATCCAGACACTCAACACCCTGGAAAGTCCATGTAACCACACCCAGAGTTTACCAGAGACAGGACCAAGCTCTCACTTACCCAGGCCAAGTTTAATCATTCTATAAATGCGGTTGGCATGTGTCTGAGGATCTTCTAAACTGAAGCCAGAGGACAGGAGTGCTGTCTCATACAGCAAGATGACAAGATCCTTCACAGACTTGTCATTCTTATCAGCCTCTGCTTTCTGCCTCAGTGTTTCAATGATGGAATGATCAGGATTAATCTCCAGGTGTTTCTTGGCTGCCATGTATCCCATTGTGGAGTTGTCTCTCAACGCCTGTGCTTTCATGATCCTCTCCATGTTGGCAGTCCAGCCGTATGTGCTTGTTACAATACAGCATGGAGAAGTAACTAAACGATTGGACACAACAACCTAGAGAATATAAAGAAAAAGTTTGCAATTCAACGTTTCAGCATGTACATTTGATTTACCATCCCCACCTACTTAACCATGGTGCAACTTTGAAACACTGCTGCGTGTCATGGAAGACCTAAGGCTCATGAGATAGAGCTGAAGAATTTGCAATTACCAACTCAAGAGAACCACCAAGCTTCACTATAAAACAAAGACACCTTCTATCTATAAAGCTGTGTCTTGCAGAGTGCTGTCCTGCTGCAGTAAAGGCAATTATAGAATTTTTAGCTATTTGAGCCTTCTCTACAGCAACTTCATTTTGGATCATTAAACTTGTTACATACAAACTGAGTACTACTAATTACCTTTTCTACTTTCTTTTCAAGGATATCTTTCATTATTTTGCAAAGGTTTTCAAACTTGGCTTTCTTCTCCTCCTGTTTCTTCTTCTCTTCCTCATCTTCTGGCAGTTCCAAACCTTCTTTTGTTACAGAAACCAGGGTCTTGCCTTCAAATTCCTTCAGCTGCTGCACACAGTATTCATCAATAGGCTCAATCATGTAGATCACTTCCAGGCCATGTTTGCGGAGACGCTCCACAAAAGCAGAGTTGGCCACCTGATCTTTTGTTTCACCTGCAAGAAGCAAGATGCCACAGTTGTGGTTTGAGCCTCAGAACTGTAACGTGGCAGATTGTTTATTTTTTAAGAGGATCTGCAACAGTTCCAATGATGATTCATACATCCATAACAGGGAAAAGAAGGGGCACACAACAGGTACGACAAGCTACTGCAAGGACTAGGCTAGCCTAAGGGGAATCAAGGCTTTCAAACTGACAGCACAGCTTGCCCACTGTTTCCCATTCCTGCCAAGAAGGAAACTGAGAAGCCCCGTACAAGCACCTGTCTTTTGAAAAACACCTTTGTATCTGATGCACAGGTATTTAAACCACTGGAGCTTTAGGTCTTAATCAGATACTCCTGGCTAAATTTATCAGCTAAAGCTAGAATACAAAAAGCTATCCTAAAGGCATTTCAAAGATTCCAGAAGCGTATTTCCCAGGCTTACAGGGAAAAAAATGGTGGCTAAGCTAGCTATGCAAGGGGCACGTCGTTATCTGTAAGTAGTTCTGCTGTCCTCATTGACATACCACTGTATTAAGAAACCGTAACCACCGTGGGTCAAGTATGGCAAGCATGTATCTTTCTTTCTAAATTCACCAAGAGAATTTGGTGGCAATGCCAGCTATTTTTCATTAACCCCAAAAATATTAAGCCTACAGATGTACCTGCATTTACAGACAATGCCCGTTTCCAACTCACCAGTAATGTAGTAGACGTGTTTCTGGTTTTCCTTCATCCGAGTGCAGTAATCCTTCAGAGAAACCATTTCATCACCAGATGCAGATGTGTAATACCTCAGCAATTCAGAGAGCTTCTTGCGGTTCTGGGAGTCTTCATGTATACCAAGCTATAGAAGTGAAACAAAAAATAAACTACTAAGCAATTCCTTCAGATAGATACTAAACTGTGGTAGTTTAGTATTTCACCGGGCACAACAAGAATCAGTAGCTTCTACTATTGAGGTTATTTTGCAGAAAGCTTACAAACCTTGATGTTCTTGGAGAACTGCTCATAGAACTTCTTGTAGTTCTCCTTGTCCTCAGCCAGCTCAGTGAAAAGTTCCAAGCACTTCTTCACCAAGTTCTTCCGGATCACTTTCAGGATCTTGCTCTGCTGCAGCATTTCACGAGAAATATTCAGAGGTAAATCCTCAGAGTCTACCACACCTCTCATGAAATCTGGAAGGTGACAGTGAAAAACAACATTAGCAGGTCTCAAAGAAAACAGCATTAGCAGTCACCACGTTAAGTGGCTTGGGCCTCCTAGAATTATGAATTGGTTTCTACAGAATCCTAGACCACACAAACCAAGCAAGCAGTACTTTCAGCTGCTCAAATACTTTTTGATCAACTGCATTCCCCCTCCCAGATTTCTCTAAATATGAAAGTAAACTACAATAGTTTCTGTAATATTTTCCTCAAAAATGTACTCACTCAGATATTCAGGGATCAGCTCCTCACAGTTGTCCATGATGAAAACTCTGCGTACATACAGCTTGATGTTATTCTTCTTCTTCCTGTTCTCAAACAGATCAAAGGGTGCACGCCGTGGGACAAACAGCAGAGCTCTGAATTCCAACTGCCCTTCCACAGAGAAATGCTGGGAGAAAACAAGATAATCAGTTTAGTCAATTTGCACAGCTCACACCAGTAACCATTTAACAGCTTCTCAAATGCAGAAGGCAAACAGCAACCACCCCAGAAAAAACACAGTAAGCAAGGCACTAGCCAGAACAAGCACTTTCTCCAGGCATATCAAGTTATATTCAGTTGTTACCAGACAAACAGACCAGTTCAGGACATACTCAGTTCTCTTCATTATATATTGGGCTTCAGGAAGCACGTGCATTCCTATAGCACTTGCCACCATGGACACACAAAACCGACAACTGCCATCTCACCCATCCCCTTCAGCTGCAGACCTTCTCAAAGCTAAGTTACAAACCCAAATAGCTCAATTTGCATTTATCTGAAACAGACTTTGGATTTTTTCAGTTAGACTTGGTAACAACTAAGCACACTGGGAAGGCACCTGAATTTACTTTTATTTACTGTGAATGGGATTAATAACACAGCCATAACTGTAGTCAAAAGTGTCACCCTCACACAGTGAAGTGTTTGAAACATTGTCACTCTTGACATACTGAGGAGCTCACCACAGTTAAGATCTGAGGCAATCGATCAGAGCTCAGCACATTTAGCAAACTTCCAGCTTTAGTGGCAAGTGCCTGAAGAATGACAGGAACTTACTTTGACAGCCAGGTGGTCTTCCCAGTCATTAGTCAGACTCTTGTAGAACTCTCCATATTCTTCATTGGTTATGTCATCTGGATTCCTGGTCCAAATGGGCTTGGTCTTGTTCAGCTCTTCCTGATCAATGTACTTCTCCTTAATCTTCTTTTTCTTCTTCTTATCTCCATCCTTCTTCTCTTCTTCCTCATCAGAACCAACATCCTCAATCTCTGGTTTATCTTCTGTCTTTTCCTCCTTTTCTTCTTTTTCCTCTTCCTTTTCCTCAGTCTCATCATCACTCACCTCCTTATCACGTTCCTTCTCCACCTATAAAAGAGATCATTAGTTATACTGAAAAACCCAGTTTTATCATTAATAGCCCCAAGGTGGCCCTTGTAGTCTCACAAAGGTAGAAACTACTCAGTAAAACACGTATTTTGTCTAGTTTTGTAAAAAAAAAGTTGTGATTAACAGAACTGCATTTCAGAAGAGCTAAATCCATGTAACATCTGCAACAATTTTAATTAACGAAACACACATGGATTGCTCTTTCTTAAATTTCCAAAATTCCCTTGTTCTAAGGTGGCACTACTCAACTACTTAGTATTTCAAGCAAGGTACATACAAAGAGTGTAATAGGATAGCCAATGAACTGAGAATGCTTCTTCACAATTTCCTTGATCCGCCGTTCTTCCAGGTATTCAGTTTGGTCTTCTTTAAGATGCAGGATAACTTTTGTTCCACGGCCCAAAGGTTCACCTGAAATGGAGTTTACAAGTTTTACTTCTGTAGGAACAAACTAGGCTTTGACGAATTCTGAAATATGCTTTCTTTAAAAAGGCACTCAATTTCTCTACACTAGGAACACCTAAGCTGCTGTGTACAGAACAGCCTTACAAAAACTTCCTCAAGCTTACTGTACCTATCAAGTAGTTCAAATGAACTTTCACTAATTGGTCTGGTTCATGTGCCATCTTTCTACTTTCTCTATACACAGCTGCCATAGGAGCCTGCAGGAGCATTTCCATGTGTAAGCTCTGAAAGCTTAGGCTTCACTTTCATATGCACAACGTACCTCAGGCACTCCCTTACCACATACCAAGTTACTCCAACTGGAATGGCAAGACAGCAGCTGTGCCTGTGCTCCACCTGACACATGACTGGCACTACCCATTTTATCTGCTCGCTTTGTCTTTCACAATGCACAGAGCAGGTACTGGAATGCCAGACATCTTTGGAAAGTGTACTTGAGCAGAAAGGTTTAACACTCACCATTATCAAGTCTGACAGTGAAAGATCCTCCAGCTGATGACTCCCAAGCGTACTGCTCATCATCATTGTGCTTGGTGATCACTGTCACTTTTTCTGCAACCAGGTAGGCAGAGTAGAAACCCACACCAAACTGACCAATCATGGAGATGTCAGCTCCTGCCTGCAGTGCTTCCATGAAAGCCTTGGTACCAGACTTGGCAATGGTACCAAGATTGTTGACCAGGTCAGCTTTGGTCATCCCTATGCCTGTATCCACAATGGTCAGAGTGCGATCATGCTTGTTTGGGATCAGGTTAATTTTCAGGTCTTTTCCAGAATCCAGCTTGCTTGGGTCAGTCAAGCTCTCGTATCTTATCTTGTCCAGAGCCTGTAAGAGAAGAGACAAGCTTTAACATTCCCTATCTATTTCTAAAGTAGTCCTTCCTATTGGCACAAACCAGGCTAGAAGGTAAGATACTTACATCTGATGAATTGGAAATCAGCTCCCTCAGAAAGATTTCCTTATTGGAGTAGAAAGTGTTGATGATCAAAGACATCAACTGAGCAATCTCAGCCTGGAAGGCAAAGGTCTCCACCTCCTCCTCCATTGGTTGGTCTTGGGTTTGCACAGCTTCTGGCATCTGTGGGGAGAGAGGGAGCTGAAATCCCATCCCGAGCCGCTTGGTGCACATACCCTTTTACAGGCAGTGACAATGGCTTTTGAGATGAAAAGAACCTAAGTTCTACTTCCTACCAGGAACAACTCGGGAATTTTGAGCAAGGCAGAAACTGGAGACAGGACTGTATATATACCTACGGATTCTCTTCACATTCACACTTTGGTTCGCATCGCTCAGGTTAACACAACACTTTTCCTCTTTCCTCCGTCAGTTTATGGATTAATGTACGACCTTTCCTTCTCCTCACCACAGACCAAGTACGAGACAGCGCAGCGGAGGGCTCGGTGCTGCCCTGCAGCGGGTGCTCGGTCTCTCCCCCCCCGGGAGCCCCGGCAG
>VZRW01012706.1:219256-239641 GCA_013398125.1 Aegotheles bennettii | reverse complement strand
GGGCGGGGGGCGCGGGCAGGACCCGTGTGCGCTGCCGGGCGGCGCTGGGTGAGTCCCGGCGGGGGGGTGCTCTGAGGGAGAGCGTTCCGCATGATGGGGGAACAACCGCTTCTCACAGGGCAGGGACCGGGCTGCAGGCTGAACAAACCCGCGCCTCTTGGTCTGCGTATCTGCTCAGGGCAAAAAGAGTCGAGCGGTCAGACCCGAGCAGCTCAGGAGACCCGCATAGCTATGCGGTTACTTCAGCGCTTCAGTGCTAATAGCAGACACGAGCAGATGCCAATGCTGTTGGCTTTGTTAGCTGCCCCCGGCCTGAAACCTCCCGGGATTCTCAGCCTGGATGTGGCCCTTGCATCTGATCTGTGGGAAATCTCCGTTGGTGTCCAAAGGGTGCAGATACAGACGGCTTCATACATACGTAAATACATCTTGCATAAAGGCCTCGATAAGTACATGTCTCGTTAATACCCAGTAGCTCTGTGATCACGGCATTGAGGAGCTATTTTTATCTCCTGAATGACCTGGTTGGGAGCAGGGAGTTAAATGCAGGTCTTCCATTCTCAGGAGAGTGACCTGCATCTGTGTGTTCAAGAGCAGGCTTCTGAAACTTTCCTCTCGGAGCTGATCTACTTTTTGGGTTATAAATAGCAAGTCAAGCTATGTTACAACGGCACACTGATGTAGGCATTAATCTAGACCATCTCCCTGCCCTAAAGAACAGAAATTTAATTATTTATTTGAGGAATAAAAAGCATGTTGTTTCTGTAGCAAAAATTCATCACCTCTCGGCGTTTTCTGTTGGCTTTTAGATGTACCCTGGACTGCTGTCCAGTTCAACACCTGACTGACTTTTGTGAATCAGATTTTTATATGCCTAACCTGCCCTCCTTCCACTTCGGCATCCTAAATTACACTGGGTAGCGTGCCCCATGATCTAGATATTACAATACTTAGGTCCATTATTGCATTTAACCGAAGATCCTCCTGCTGAATTTAACATTCCTCACAGCTGCTACCCTGCGGTTTGACCTCGACAAGCAAATCTGATTGAGTTCGGGGCTACAGCCTTGATTTTGTTGCAGCAGTGTCTTTCAGGGAATTTTTGTAACTTCTGATCATCTGACAAGAAGATACATTAACAATGTGCGTGAGAGGTCAAGTAGGACCCACCAAGGAGTTAAAACTACAGCTTGTTTCTTTGCAGTTTCTGCAGTATCTGGATCAGTATCTGCACTGGTGCAATGACTTACAGGACTCTGCCCTTCTAAACAGGTGTTACAGCTCTGACCCCAGCAGCTGGCCGAAATACAGAGTCCTGCTGGTTATTTTAATTAGAAGGAAAAATTAATTGTGGTGTCAACAGCAGCAAAAGAGGGTGTATAGATGAGCTGCTGCTCCGCACACAGAGGAAATCAAACTGTAAGGGTGAGGTTATTTGCTCACAGTTCTAAGTCACTGAAAAAGCTGGATTTCAGCCAACGCTCAGCCTAGAAAGTGCTGCACTTACATCTGGTTCACCTTTTTGGTGCTCACCCTGACTGGTTGTTTTCAGTACCTTCTTCAAGTCTGATTTTGCGGTGCTTCTCAATGTATTTCTTTTCCTTTCTCTCAAACACAGACCTTTCTACAAAATAATATGCACCTAAATCCTTTGTTGAGTATGACGCATTCCTTCCTTTGCACAGTGACTGTGATTTCAATGGTCCTACAGCTGGTTTGGTTGCCTGCTTTCGTAAAGCCGCTTAATGGCTTTTTACCACTATCCTAATAAAGTGTGGCAGCTACACCCAAGCATAACGATGTAGCTTTCGTTTTTTTCTTAGATTAAAAATAGTCCTGGTATATTGTAAATTCTACATGACATGCCTTTTAAGCTGAAACCCTCTTACATTCAGATTTCGTTGACTGAAATGTTTTACAACTTTTATTTCCATCAAAATAAATTCTGTATTTTCAAGAACCGGTAAACTATTACATTTTATGGAAATCTGTCCAAGCATTTTTTTCCAGTAACACCCCACTAAAATTATTTGTGTGCTCTCCTTTTGAGATGTTCCAAATATTTAGTGCCACTTTTATAAAAATATTAAAAATCTTTTTCTTAAGAAAATCTTTTGCTTTCTAATCTCTTGATTAACGTGTACTCAGTCATTCAGACTTAGGGATATGTGTCATTTTAAGCATGGGAAGACCTATGGAAGGTTTTGCATATGCAGGATCACGCACCTTTATACTGTCTGATGTAGCAGTCATATCATTCTATTTCTCTTTTGTGAGGGTGTTATCCAGCTTTCAAAAGCAGTCTTCAAAAGTAGACTGTTCAGTCAAAATTGTTTGAGAAGTACACTAGGAGAAAGGAATCTCATAGGAAACCACCTAAGTTTTCCCATCTCTGCTTAACCCAAGTTCCTGTGTGCCCACGTAAAACAAGTATTTTCTTCATGACTTGTGAATAATCTATATTCTTTTTGTTCACTTAGGCAGTGAGGGCTAATGAAGGTAGGCGCTTTGTTCCTATGGCTGCTCTGTTCTAATTAATCCCAGTTTTGGGCTAAAAAGACTGGTTCCAGATTTGGTTTCTATCAGAGTTAATTTTGGGAGGAAATCTGAGGAAAATAATTCCATTTTTTTCAACAAATACATTACTATACTTTCATATTTTAAAAAGTACTTCTATTAATGGGGGAAACGCTGAAGCCTGATGTTTTCAAGTCCTATATTCACACACACTTGTTCCCTCCCACATCCCCCAGATGCCCCTGAGCCCTCTCGCCATTGTCCCCAACCCATCTATCCTTCATCTGCCTTCCTTTCACGTTCTGCCTAGGCAAGGAGCAGCACGTACCATGGCTGAAGAGCTGGTGCTTCCCTCCTGGCTGTTAGGCCAGCCAAACAGGGAGGATAAAGCTGAATGCTCCCTGCTCCTTCCTTCAAAAGAGGCAGCAAGAGTGCACAGTTCTGTTGCCCACCTACTGATTTCTGCAGACCTTAATATCTCCGTGATCTCTATTCCTTTGTTAACTTTGGCTGAATTGGTTAGATTGATCAAAATTGTTAGGGAAGGACTGGTGGACAACCACCACATTATTGCATCGACTTAATTTCCTTAGGAAAATAGACTAACAGCACTCTTTTTTAACAACTGGTGTAGCCAGTGTCTGAGGGATGGTTACATGGGATTTCATTTTTTTCTGATTATACGGTATGATACATAACATGGGGCAAGTGCTATTTATTCCGTAAGATTTACTACTTCAAACAGTACAGTAAATGCAAAGGTAAACCTCAACAACCACGATACTCCTTTATAATTAAAAATTCAAAGCCCAGGCAGGTAGTTGATTTGCCATTTCCTTGTCAGAATCTGAGCAACTTTTTGCTTTCAGAAAATTAAGATTTTAATCAAATATTGAAGAAATAGGACGTCTTCAACCAGAAACTGTTCCATACTGACAACAGCTCCTCGGAAGTTAGATAGATTGCTGCACCAACTGCATGGGCCTCAATCTTGCATTTAGTCCCATACTTGTTCCCCATATACATTTGCATTGTGAGAGAATCTTTAATTACACAATTTTGTATAACTCCTTGCTATATAAGAGTTACAAAATTAAAAAAGAACAAAGTAAAAGATGGCTGGAAGAAAGTTACTTAATGTTCAAAGCACTGGAGTAACACCCAGGAAAACTGGGTTTTATTCCTGATTCCATCAAAGGCTTCTGTGTTGCTGAATAAGAGTTTCTTATTTTTATAAGCTACAAAGAAATCAAATTACATTTGCATAGAGAATTCAAATTCCAGCATTTGACTAACTTTTGAGCACTTGGTGTTGTAGCCTTAATGCTTTTATAACATTGCTTTAAAATTAATTCAGTTCTGTCAGAAATTTGTCATGTTGTTATCTCAGTGATTCAGGGTTTACTTAAAGAAAGCAAAAGAGCAGCAACTGAAATTACCTAAACAGTAGATTTCAGAGGCCTGGCATAAGTAAAAAATGTTGAAATATGTGTCTGGTTTTCTTCAAGACATGGAATTATGCATGTAAAATCATAACGAAATGTAAAGCCAGCTAGGGATCTCTGACTGAGCAAAGCCTCATGCTTCCTTAGCTGCCTTGTTTCCTCCTTTCTCGTGTCTTACTGGAAGTCAAAGCGATCATAAGATCTTTAGGTCACAGGAAAAGGTGATTTATACTAGAAATAGGATCGATAGTCACTTAGAAGGAGTATTTTTGCGGTGAAAAAGTACTTCGGAGTCAGAGAACAAAATCGAACTCATAAAATGTAGTTGTACTTTTGAGCTGTAGGTGGCAGCAATAATTGTATGGACCAAGAGCAAGCTGTAGGCATCTTTTTTTCTAAGAGTTTATGGTTCTTACAGTATGTGTTAGGGAGTGTGATAACTGTCAGAGGTATTGCTTTCAGAAGGAATTCTGAAGGATTTAAACTGTTGAACAAGAATATATCTTTTACAGCAAAAGTGAACAATTCCACTACTAACAAATGACAAGTGTAATTTATAATAAAAGCTCAGCTGCATAGAAAGGCTGGGAGAATGAACATGGAAAGGCCTGGATTCGTGGATTGTTAGCAAGGCCCCGGAATAATTGTTTAATCTTATCCTAAATTACTTTATATGCTGTTTGTTACAAAATTAATAGATTAGGTTAAGTTCATGGCCACTACAATTTGGTATTTTAAACTGGTCCTCATCTCAATATTCCCTTGTGGCTGGAACAAGGAATATTGCCTTTATAGTTCTATACCTTATATCATGATTTACACTTTCCCAGAATAAATGCATAATTATGCACTTCTTAGCTGAAATTATGTGTATGAAGCAAGAATTATGCCTATGCAAACTTAGCAACATGGGACACTATCTTCCACAGTTACAAGTGTATCTTTCCAATGTCTGGACTGCAGACCTGTTTACTGCAATGTATGCTGTCTTTGTCTAGCATGGGACCGATAAAACAGTACATACAGTTATTTGGTTTGGAGAATGACAGTAGAATGTCATGCCCATCAGAACCCCCTTAAATCAGGAATAGCTACATAAATATTAGCTTTGGAAGAAGAGCAATGGTTATGGCGGCAGCTGTAACTTTTATTATCTATAGCTAAGAGCTGTTTTTCCACTCATAGGCCTAAGTTTCAATTGATTCTAGTTCAGAAGGAGAAGAAACTTGGAGAAAAAAGCTCTTCCAGAGAGAAGAAGGTTCAACTACAAAGCCTCCAGACAAACAAAATCCTAGACTTCCCATGAAGTAAAGGATTTCTAGTGATAGTAAAGTTACATCACTAGAAAAATAGCTTAATAGAGCCTCAGCATCAACAAGTATGGAAATAAACCTGATACTTTTTCCCTGTATATATTCAAATTCCAAGAATTGGATTTGGTATAGCAGTAAAGGTTGTGTGTTTAGTACATGTAACAGCTAAACACTGTTGCATACTTACTAGCAGGCGTGGGCATGGATGGAGCACTTACATACCTTATTTTGTGTGTGTGCTAGATTTGATGACAAAACTATCCTTCAAGCCACCTTCAAAACAGTAGAACTAAAGACTAAAATATTAAATTAAATCTTAATTAATTAAAGCTAGGAAGCTGTATACTAGTGGAAGCTATGTCACAAAGCAGGTATCTGTACTTCACTAACTTATTCTTGATGTGACAGTATTTATTTTTCAAACTACTGAACACAAATGCCATTTTAGAGTTGAGTTAGATAATTAGGACATGGCAGGAAAGTTGATAGTAGGAAATAAAATTTGGATTCATTTTAAATAGACACATGGAAGATAAGTTCTAGACCTGGATTTTAAGCAGGTAAGCAGATGCTGAGGGAAGTAGTTCATGCAGTCACCTGTACTGGAAAGATCATGTATTTTTGGATAAAGAAGATACTATTTTAAATAAAGAAGAAATCTTTGGGATCAAATTGTTCTAGTGCCTTCAGCAAAAGCAAGAAAAGAAATTGTTGGAAAGTCCTTCATATTTCAGGAACACTTTTGAAGCACCTACTTCCTAATAAGCACAGTTCTTAGAGACAAAGAAAAAACCTTCAAAGAAAGGTTTATCTTAGAAATCAGAGAATTCAGGGAAAGAGTGAGAGCAATATGCTGTGAAGACCACTTACACTTTAAGATTTAGTTGTGAATGGAATTTTAGTTGTTTAGAGAGTTGAGAAAGTAGGTTCACTAAGCAGTGACTGCCGGAATCAGGGGAAACTAGGTTAAAAAAATCAATTACACATTTTTATGGAGGATACTGAGCATCCAATAGGCTCGAACAACCCACTTATAAGAGGGCAGAGAAATGGGAAGGATTGAAGAATCTTGCAGAACTTCTGATTAAATTGATGCAGAAAAGAATCTGATAAACCTGGTTCTGGAAGAAATGTTCAGTGAGAACTTTTAGTTTTAAGTTTTAATTACAGCTCAAAACTAGCTCTGCTATCACGCAACCAAGTTACCTAGGATCTGACCAGTATGACAGGAGCAGTGTGAGAATGAGCTGAGAGAAGCCTTTGGCCAGGGGTTTTCCATCTTAGCTTAGGAGCGGCATTCAAGCCCAGGCCCATGGCTTTGATCCTTGCCTGAGCTATGCTGTAGCTGTGCCTGGCTTCAGCCTTGCGCTTTGTTGATCCCAGCCTTGCCTCTCTGACCTGACTTCTCATCTTGTCCTTGGACCTATCTCATTTTTACAGTTTAGTATGGTGATCATTGAACTATTGGCTGAAATATCACTGGACCAATTCTCCTCTCCTTGTTCACGTACTGTGCAATTATGATCCTTGTCAGTATGTTCACTGCCCCCACCTGCTTTAGTTTTGCCCTTGGCTCCTGGCTCACCCTATCTCGTGGAGCAACCTGCTCTTTTACACTCTGATAGTCTGGTCCCCCTTGAAAGAGGTGTCTAGGTAGTACACCTAATATTCTGGAAAATTGCTTACAAAATTTGTTATAAGACTTCTTCCCTTCTGATGGTCAAGGAAAACTTTGAAGAATTTTATTACTACACTTTTTCTTGTCACCTTTGTAATTCTGCTCTGCCACAGTATCTGTGAAGAAACAAAGTCAGCTATTCAGAATTCAATATACATTGGACTAAACTATGACTCTGCTACATGCCTAGAAGTTTCCAATTTCATCATGAAGCATGTTTCAACAAAGGTTTTAGAAGTCATAGGAATTTAAAAAATCTGCAAGTTCAGGTTTCTGCAAGGTTCATTTTTCAGGGAGGGAAATTATTAGCATTTAAAATAGATGTCCGTGAAGTTGATTCTTTCTAGTATTTCAAACATAGGATATAATCTTTACTTTAGCACTCCATGCTTGTAAAAAAAAGGCAAGAAATTAGTTTAAATCTGTCCATATGTTCTGGGTAGACTCTTTAGTACATGGTTGCAGGGTTGATAGCCTTTTTTTTTTTAATCAGACAGTACTTTCATTTTATTAGAGAGATACTGTTAAGGAAAAACAAGATAGTAAAATTATGGAGTGCTTTCAGGTAATCACAGATTAAGGCTTCGCAGCTGTCCGTGATGAACACTCTTCTTAGGCACAGTTTAATGCTATTTTCCTGCTGTGTCAGACAGATCAAAAGATTAATTTCTTGTGAGAAACCAGGAGAGCTCAGAACCCTAGCTTTCTCTCCACAAAAGAATGCTGAAAAAAGGATAGTAGCAGTGAGATAATTCTGAATAAAGCTGACTATAAATGGATACTTCGAGAAATTTTGTCAAGAGTTGTGTAAGTACTTGATTAATCATATACAAATCTATCTCTAGGCTACAGTAACCAGGCATAGTGAATTAGAGGGAAAGTCGGTTTTCATCTCCTTCAAAGAGATGCTTCCTGCCAAACTGAGGCAAATCTCCTGAGGTAACTTGGCTGTTTTTTCTGAAATCCTGCTTTGCAGTCAGCTGGGGGTGTTCTTAGCCAGTTAATATGCATGCCAGTAAAATGCAGCTGCTCTACATTATAAAAGTAGGACAGACTAGAATTACTAGAAGTCATCAGGTTATTTCTTAATCAGAGTGGTGCTAGTTAATACTGCTAGGAGATACTTCTGCCTTTTTTCTCTCATCATTGACAAAACAAAATGAGAGGAAAAACCCTCTAGAATGGCACTTTCAGCTGGGTGGGAGTTGCATTGGCTCCTGTGATTGACAAATTTATACTGTTTCAGATGCTGACAGCCCGGAATAGCTGTAGTTTCACTTTATTTGGATTAGATATGTCTGGAACAGTGAAAGTACTTTTAATTTGTCAAATTTGAGTTACTTTTTAGATGTCTAGTGTTTAAAATAAAAGCAGCAAGTTCACTCTAACTAGGAAAGTTTTTTATTATAAAAAAAATAATGTATAAAAACCCGATGACAGAATGCATTTTCTGTGTCTTGTTCTTGCTGTCCTTCACAGTAGATCTACAAAGCTAAGTTGCAGGTACAGGCAGTAAAGGATTGGGATAGTAAAAGGGATTTTTCAGCTTTTCTTTTTCTCAGAGCATAGCTGCTCTCTCTAATGACTTATCTAAAATTGTATTTCCTCACACCATTTGTTCAAAATGAAATATCTCTCTTCCCTGCAGTTCTGTAGAACTGTTCCAAGTTTCTTTCATCTGACAGAAATACAGTTCTGAATTTATACCAAATATAACCATGATGACTTGGCTTCCCTCTCCTTAGTTGGCTGAGACAGAAAATTACCGTGGGCCATTCTGTTCTCTAGAAACCTCTGCGTTCACATTCCTATTATGTTCTTTAATTTGCATGTTATTTTGATCTTGATTGACTTCCCCGCATGTCACTGCTTTTTTAAGAGTGAACATCATAGATCACATGAAGAGTATTTCCAACTCTGCTTTGCAGTTTTGTAGGATTCATTCATGAAATAATGCTGATACACCTGCCATTTGAAGTACCATCCTAAATTGCCTTCCACTCATCTGTTCTGGGTTTTGGAACTAGCGCCATAATACCAGTTAGTCAGTGCCAGCCAGGCCTCTTTCAGAAGCATATCTAAATATGTCAGGAGATTTCTTTGGCCCCAAATGTACAACTTTAGGATATATCAGTATAAAATACACAGAATCACAGAATCAGAATCACAGAATCATGGAACAGCTTGAGTTGGAAGGGACCTTAAAAGTCATTTAGTCTAACCCCCCTGCCATGGGCAGAGACATCCCCCACTAGACCAGGTTGCTCAGGGCCCTATCTAACCTGGCCTTGAACATCTCCAGAGACAGGGAATCCACCACTTCTCTGGGCAACCTGTGCCAGTGTTTTACCACCCTCATGGTGAAAAACTTCTTCCTTATATCTAACCTAATCTACTCTCCTTCAGTTTAAAACTGTCATCCCTTGTCCTATCACAATAGGCTCTGCTAAAAAGCCTGTCCCATCTTTCTTATAGGCCCCCTTTAGGTATTCAAAGGTGGCAGTGAGGTCTCCTCAGAGCCTTCTTTTCTCCATACTGAAGAACCCCAACTCTCTCTCGTAGGACAGGTGTTCCAGACCTCTGATCATTCTTGTGGCCCTTCTCTGGACTTGTTCCAACAGGACCATGTCTTTCTTGTGCTGAAGGCTCCAGAGCTGGACGCAGTACTCCAGGAGGGATCTTACCAGAGCAGAGTAGAGGGGCAGAATCACCTCCCTCAATCTGCTGGCCAGTCCTCTTTTGATGCAGCCAAGGATATGGTTGGCTTTCTGGGCTGTGAGGGCACATTGCCAGCTTATGTCCAGCCTAACACACAGAGTTTATTCCTTCCCCTGCATAATTAGGATCTTCAGCTACAAACATGTATTTTCATTGTCAAGTAGTCCAGATTTTAACAAAAGCATGAACTGTGTCTTACTAAATTCAGTAACATAAATGTTAGCTTTATAAGACATCCTCTGGGTTGATGCATGAGAACCTCAACATCAGATTCAACTGATATGTGGTATAACTGTCCTACATAGACAGTACTCTTGAGGAGATCATTAGAAAAATAGACCAAGAAATTATCACACAAAGTAAGGTAGAGTCCTTCTTGTAAATGGCAATGCTAGCAGTACAAAGACAGCTTAGTTAATGTTGTACTAGTAGCATCTGGGAACGATGCAAGGACATTAGATATGCAACTAGTGTTTCAAAGCATGTACTATTAGCATCTCAAGCAAGGCACTTACAAAGAGTGTAATTGGATAGCTGATGAACTGAGAATGCTTCTTCACAATTTCTTTGATTTGCCTTTCTTCTAAATATTCTCTTTGGTCTTCCTTTGGAAGGATAATCTTTGTTCTATAGCCATGGGGTTCCCCTTAAATGAAACCTGAGAGTTTCAGTGGCAGCACAAATGGCCAAATAGCAAGCTTTTTCTGAAATTAAGAGTTAATAGAACTGTAATAAGAAATCTTTAATCATCACTGACTACCTGATAATGATGAACTGGTGCTTTATACCTATTCTGTGCACCAACAAATGCAAGAACTATGGCAATTATACCATTTCAATGTATGTTTCCCACAACTTTCAAAATCATCAAGAAGCACAGCAGTACACAGCAACATATGAATGCAAGAGGGAGTTTATAATGCACAAATTCATTAATTTTGACCTTTTTCTTTAAATGTTACACATACTAAAAATGAAATGCAGCAGTGGTGCTGTATTGTGTGAGGCCATCTTTATTCACTTGCTATACAAAATTCAGTCAGTGGTTATTACCCAGCCAGGGCAAATTTGCTGCTAAAGTTAGAGATGCTATTATACGAGATTGTGCACTGGTGCTCCCACTGCTGTTCTGCAATATGTTCCCTTGACATTAGCCAGCTATAATACAGACAATAGTGAATTCTGTTCACGAACATTTATCATTACCAATGACAGCAAGAGAGCCTTGAATCGAAGGGGACATACATACTGCCTGTCTTTTTGCTTTGTGAGCACAGTCACATTTGCAACCAGATAGGCAGAGAAGAAACTGACCCCAAACTGGCTAATCCTGGAGACACCAGCATGAGCAATGTTTCTATTAAAGCCCTGCTGCTGGACCTCACTGCAGTAATGAGGTCACCTTTGGTTATCCTGTGCCTGAACCCATGATGGTCAGAGTGCAGTTGTGCTTGTCGGGTCAGTCATTCCCAGGATCCAGCTTGTTTGGATCAGTCAAGGCCTTGTGTCCGATTTTGTCCACAGACCACAACAGGAGGCTTGAGCATTCTCAGGATATGCTTATGAGCTTAGGCAGTATTTACTAGCTGAGTCACATTAATAGCTAGATTACTTGCAACCAATGAGTTGCAAACTGGCTCTCTCAGAATGGTTTTCTTGCTGGAATAGAAAGTGTTAGAGAGCAACTATTTCAGCCTGGAAGGCAAGAGTCTTTTCTTCATCCATGAGCCGATCTTCAGTTTGCACAGATTCAGTGTTAATAAGGATAAATAGAGCTGAAACCTTACTGCATGTGTATTTTATACACACACCTGACTGTGGCATATGGCTTTTTAAACTGAGTGAAAAAATACAATTTTGGTTACGTGTCTTGAGAGTGAAGGACAGAGTAATATAATTATTGTTTCAGATGCATCAAGGACACAGTAGTAGAATTATTGTTTCAGATGCATCTTTAATACTTCAGTGTATATTTTGGATTTTTACTTCTCTCTGATTTCTCATTTCTTGCTTAAGATGAAGATAGCATATGATGAATAATGGCTTGATCAAGACGAATTTAGTAGGTTTTTAATGTAGTAATGTTAGACTGCATTACAAAGCAAGAAAAGTCATCACAAGATTTGATTTATTGTCACTAATTCATTTCCCATTTACATTCTGGGACACCCCAGAGTTTCAATTTTATAGTTATGACAAAATAACAAGGACTGGAGATTCTCACTCTCCTTTAACTGACATGCTACCTCTATAGGAACTCTCTGAGGTAATTATATTTAATTATAAGATTAAGCTTGAAATTTCTGTGGGAGAATGAGAGATATTGGCTTAGTTGGTATAATGATGAGACTAACATGGACTTGCTCACAATTCATTCAGGTCAGAATAATACTGCAAGGAAACACGTTTTAATGAAGGGACATGTTATAAAGTCCCTCCTATTGATCATTTAAAGGTAACCAAGTCTGAAACCACCTAAAGATGCAGAGTTCCTATTTAAGATATGCTCCTATTTAAGTTATGTTTAAACAGCCCCCTTTATTCACCTGTTTGGAAGACCATGAGAGCCTTGTGTCTTGCTACTAGCTGGTTTTATTTTGCCCACAGTTCTTTCCTGTCACATCTGTGAGAAGGAAAGAAGACAAGAAACAGAATAAATTATAATTTAGACTGACTAGAAAGATTATGACAAGATTATGTTTGAGTTTTCCAAAGGGAAGTGATGGAAAGGAACACTGTAGCCACATTTCGGCTTACCTTAACAGAGCAACTAATCTTAATCAGCTAAGTGTGGCAGTAAAGGAATCACTGTCATCACTCATCTTTCTGCAGAATTTACTCTATGTAGGTAACCTTCAAACCACACTTTTTTAAAAAAATGAGCCCATCACCTGGTTTAGATGTGCAGCAGGAAAAGGAGAGTAGAGAGAAACTGAACAAGACTCCTTTAAGCAAGTCAAGACAGGTGCTGAGAGTGCATTATGCTGACATACCATGTGTCAAAGGCTGACTGGGTTTGCTAACCCATATATTAGAAGCAAGCAGCCTCCTCATTTGCTATTTAGAAACTGTGACCCAGATCCTGCACTTTGAAAGAGCTTTTATATTCATTTATTCTCACAGAAGGTAAGTAAAATGCTACCTACTCAAAATAGTGTTGACCTATATTGATACTGCATGAATACAAGTTAGAATGTTAAGGGTAAGCTTGAAGAATCACAGAGTAATTTGAGGTCAGAAGGAACCTCTGAAGGTCATTTCATCCAACTCCTCTGCTCAGGCAGAGCCACCTATAGTAAGTTGCCCATGAGTATGTCCACCAACAGCTGCTCTGAAATGAGCTCACTGATGGGTGACATCCCTTTGCAATTACACAAAGTGGACCATAGCCCTCTTTCGGAAAGAATCTTAAAGCTAAACTTTCTACAGGAGCAGCTGATTCTGCCCCACAACACATGGCCTCAGCTCAAATAGCATTGAAGAACAGAACTGGAAGATAGCTCAATTTGTGAATGGGGGCATGGCTGAAGTGCATTAATGGACTGTTTGTGTTTCTGAATGCACATGAAGATAGCAGCACTCTAACGTGCAGGATTAATCCATTCAAGCAAAAGAGAAGCTTAGAAACTATATTAATAATATACTAATGAGGATTCCTTCTTAGTGCTTGTGCTATTGCTACAGTGGGCAAAGGGAGGAATATGGGTCTCTGTGTATGCCCTACTGCTTACCTATGAGCTGGGCCATGAGAGCTCAGCATGAAGTCTGTCTAGTTTGCAATGCTGTTAGAATTCACCAGATGGGGCTAACACAGCAAATACAAATATTCTCTATAGAAGTCACACTGAACAAGTATATAGAGATAGGTGGAGAGAACAATATATATTTGTATATGTGGCATAGGGATTTTAACCTCCTAAAAGTACTTTTTTGAAGTTAATCCCCTCAATGAGCCCATTATTTTTAATAGATAGTTTGTTTCAATAATTTTCTAGGAATTACATGTTTAACTAGCTCAGAAAATCTGTAGGTTAGATCAAGGTTGCTTATTTTTAATTTTTTTAAATCTCTAACCAGCTATAAAACCACAGATATAAAACCAGAAGTGTATATGTTGTCTTCAATTTCTAGATATTACACTTTTTTTCTATGTTTAAATAAATATGCAAATAAAAGTTGCAAAAAATAGTGCAAAAATTAGTTTAAGCTTATAAAAGTGTACAGCTCTCCCTTTTCACATGAAATACTGATACAGAGACCAGTCCTGTCTCCTAAGCCCATCTGCCAAATTTAGTTTCATGTAGAGATTCTGAATATATTTAGACACTGCAGTAACATTTTAGTTAGCTGATTTTAAAAAAAAGTAAGTCCTTGCATGCCAGTGCATCTGTCAGATGTCCTCGTCTGTGTCAAATCACTGAATTGGAAAGTTAGTATTTGAAAATTGAAGGTAATTGCCTGTGAAAGCTGTCAGACTGATGCACGCTATATTCTACCATGACCTTAGTAACCAATTCTGTCATTATTACTATGAAAGGGGATGAAAATACATTAAGATTTAGTGTGTGTCTACCCTATATTTGATTTTAACACGTTATACCCACTTATGAAAAGAAAAATACCAGTGAACAAACAGACGTCAGATGGCATTTAACTCAATCAACTGAACAGCTATTGGGAAATAAAATATAAATTATATTATACCTAGCACTTGGTCATAGAAAGATGGAGGCAGAAGACAAGGAATGTCACAGTAATGCACATACTTGATTAAATGATTCCTGATAAGTATATGTTACATAAGAACATAATATTGTATGAGCTGGATAAGTATGATAGTTTTGGGTAAACCAGAAAAGCAGGGACCCAAGAGCCTACTCTACCTCAAACCACACTTTTCTTTAGTAATCCCATCACTTGCTTTATATATGCATCGAGAGAGAGAGTGGAGAGAAATTGAACAGGTCTCATTAGGCATGGATGAAGTCAAACTTCCAGTTAGACAGGTACTTAGACTGCTGAAAGCCTGAGTGCTCATAATTTTTTATGATTATTTTTTTGTGTGATGAAATTATAAGGTACATATGATAATAAGAATACATGTATCATAGCAATAAATTCCCATTCTCCTCAGCCAACCTCTCTTTGTCTTGTAGATGACAAAATCCCTATCATAAAAAAAAATTGTCCCACTTTGATGGAAAAATTGTATTGGAAATTTTTGTCTAAACAGTTCCACAGTTCCACTCACCAGTCGAGGTATGAGTACATTCTGCACACCAGATGGATGGCAGAGACTTGTGAATTTAATATATGCCCTTCTTGACTTGCAAATGAAAGTCATGAGCATGACCATAATAATGACCATAATGAAGCCAGCACATAATTCAGAGAAATAAGCTCTCCTTTCTTTAAATGTGCAATGATTCAACTAGCGCTGAATGAACAGCCTGTGTTATGCAGTACCCAAAGCTTCTATCCTCCAGAGAGCTTATAGAAAAACTCATAAAAAGTCCCATTAGAAGATCATCTATCTAAAACTTCAGTGCTTCATCTAAATCAATTTGGAGACACTCATTCTGGCCATGGAACTGAAATTATACTTATGACACTGATGGAGAATCTCCTCCTATGACTGGACAGAAAGCAGATAGCCATTCTTCTTCTGAAGCTCTCTGCAATAGGTTTGAGGTAATATTGCCTCATGTGAGAAAGGTGATAAGTGATCGTAGAATTTGCTATCAAGTTTTCAGACCCTCTTTGAGAAATACACCAAAGCAACAGAGAAAGAGCTCAACATCATTTATGTAGACAACTCGGGGGAGGCTGAGGAACCTATGTTAAATATAAGACACCCATTCACATACCTCTTTTTAGTGCAGAATGCTCAGAGGCTCTTGATTCTGGCCACCTTTTAGAATTTGCTGACTTCTTTATTTTAGGCTGGGAATGCTCCCCTTTCCCTATTTCCTATTCTGCTTAGGGAGCCTTAAATCACACAATGGCATCCACTTTTCTTGCATGCTTGACTGTTAACTAACTGTTGCTCACACCAACTATGGGTTGCCTGGCTGACCTGCAACACCTGTCAGTAACCATATATTATAACATGGTAACCACAAGCTTTCCAATGAAAACAAGCTAGAATGAAATAGCTGATTCTGGTGGAAGAGAAAATAATTTTGAAGCGTTTCTGTAGTGAAGCTTTTGTTGCTTAAATTACAAACACACAAGAGTCTACTGCAGACTGCCAGTTAGGAGTATTCTTGGCCTTCTCGATGGCACTGCTCACACTGCAGCACTGATAAGCATCACTGTCTAGAAATTCCAGTTTTGTGAGAAACTCGGTTGTTGCTGCTGGCCAGCAATCAGGCCATACTTATTCACAGGTTTGTCATTCCTCAGCTGGGTTACAGCAATACTGTGTGTATGGATAACAAGTCTTCCTATTTAGGGAGGTTTTAGAAGTACATAATGCTGTAGCACATCTTAGAAACACAAGCTGTTTGTAGGCATATCAAACCAATCTCTCTGGCTTTCCGTAGAATTAAAATTAAATTCATTATCTCAGTCTTTATCTTCAGAGAACATAATTTCCAGGACAGCTATGGCTTCAAGATAAGAACTGTTGTTGACAATAACAGCAGTCTTTGCTATGGAGGTAGGGTAGTCTGTTCAGGAGACAACTTACAGAGAGCTGATTGCAAACAGAGAAATGAAGTCTCCCAAAGACACGAGTTCACTCTCATCCAATCCCAACTGCCAAACAGATTTATTTTACTTCACCTTCTTCAGTCCAAATGTTTGTTTTTAAGAATATTCATTTATTTTAAAGTAATAACCCGCCCCCCCACTATGAAAACAAAATGTTTCACATGCTCTTGCTCTTCAGGAGGGATAAGAGTACAAACAACATGCAGTGTATTCAAGCATAGCAGAAACTTACTTTGCAGCACACTTTCACTTTATAATATATACCATAATGCATTATCTCATGTATTAGTGTTAAATGTATGTAGTGGTTAAGAATAGATTCTTAATGCAAATAAGGAGCTATGAAACTATGCCATAAACAGTATTTTCTCATGATGAAAGCAAGTTAGATGAACTTTAAAGTCCATGTAAGTAACTGGAAATTTATTTCCAATATTCCCCATTTTCTTCTTCCCATATTAAATGGAACTTGCATGCCATTCTTCTCACCAGCATCAATCTTCTGACTAGTTCAGATATGTCACTTATGTATCTCTGTATGCCCCTGCCTGTAATTCATACACATTTACAATTTGTTAAAATTTGATACATTGCAGAAATTTTGACTCTTTTGACTCTTAAGCCAGTCACACACTAAATGCTTAAATTGGTTTTGGCATCAGAAGTCCAAGCAAGACTTGACAGACCTACTGTAGTTGATAAGCACTGCAGAGATGGTCTCCTGATTGCTGCCTCAGGATCTGCAGGCAGTGCACACTGGTATTGATACTGCTTGCATGATGGAATACGGGTGTAGTCACCATTGTCTTTTTTTTTCTTTTTTCTTTTTGGCTCAGAAGGCCTGGTAAAAGCATCACTAATCTCAGCTGTTGCACTTTTTGGGAAGTAACAGAAGGCATTCAAACTCAAGCATAAAAAAAATTGTTGATAACTGTACTTATATTGCATAAGTTCTAAGGCTGCAGTTTCCTCATAGCCAGCAAAAGCACTATTACTGCTGCATCCTGAAAAGCTGCAGGACCGATTTGTGCCCTGCATAAATCAATCTCAAAGGACCACACTATTTTATTAACGTTAGTGAATTTTGCTCCTGTCTGTTTTCTGATTTGCCAAAACATTAGCAAGAAGTAAAGGCATGATACCACAGTGAGTCTGACTGACTTCTATTTATTGGTTGTGCGGTGCGTACAAAACAACACATCTAGGGGTGTCCTCATGGGATCATTTCAGAGCTATCATCTTTGGCGAGCTTGAAACAGAAGAATTTACAAGTGGTACAGATAATTTTTTCATAAGACTTATCTCTGTAATCTCTGTTTCCCATTCTTTAACCAAGTATTTGATGAGCATTGTTGATGGGGCTGTACAATGGTGTTCTTGTGACTTGCAGCTGTGTTTTTCAAATGAATATTTGTCTTGGATTCTCTGTGGAATCTCTTGGTGGCTTTTATTGATGTTTCTTGGTAAATGTCAAACACTACATCAATTCTTTGACTTTCTGCACCACCATGTACTGCTGATTACCAGGTACTTGTTAACTTTGTTTGTTCTTTGGATCACACTCATTCCTTCAGTGACAGATGGCCTGCTGTGGTTTCAGTGTGATTTGCATTCCATACGGTCCAAAGTGATCTATCCAATGTTGTCAGTGCATAATGAATAAGACATGCTGAGTATGCTTGCTTGCAGCAACGTTTTGTTGTTNTTTTTTTTTTTTGGGGGGGGGGTCTTAAATCCTTGCCTGTTTTGAATATTATTATTATTTAGAGATCCTTCCATTTCCTGCTCTTCTTTTGGTTACTGAAAACATTCTGACCTTCTTTCTGGAAGTCCATCCATGAAACTTCTGCAGGGAAGTGTGGTCCCAAAAACTAGTGGGATCTTTTACCCAGTGTGCACACAAAAAGCACACAGAGTTGAAGTATTAGTTGTTTGATTCCCTCATGTGCACAGGGAGGGGTGCTAGGTGGTATTCCACAAAGCTATCACACCTAACACTGAAAGATTACAGTATTTACAATCATCACAATCAATCTATTAATGTATGCAATGCTTACAAGCTTTTATTGGTATTCACTATCCCATATCTTGCATATTATTGGTTAAAACTTCCTCCATCTCGATTTAAAGATACAGTACATTTTAATTCTACCGCACAAGCTCAATGGGTAGGGGTCTTCAAGCAGAGGCAGGTACCCTAAATGTGTGGTTTTCGAATTATGATTAGCAAATCTACTCAAAGGACACTGTTCTGGCTGGCCTAAACAATCCCACACAGTTCCTTGACCTGATTGCCCAACTTAATTCAATGTTCCTTTTCCTAATGTCTAGTTGTTCCCTTATCTTATTGTTTAGCCTTTAATTAATTACTGCTTGGCCTTAAGCAGTCAAGCAATCTCCATTCATTACTTATTTAAATTTATGTCATTTTGACCAAACTCTTTGAAGATTCCAATATCAAAAGAACTGTTTGCAGGTCTGCTCACCTACTTTATGTGCTTAATTTAGGAGCTCACCAGTACCATCTGGCAGGGCTGGCTGATAAGCTGATAAGATCCATTGGTCATTATTGATCGACTTCAGGGTTTCAAGTAAGGCTTCAATACGTGGCCTTTGGAAGTTTGGTTATCTGTACTTGTTCAGATATTCACTCAGATATATACTCTATTCTGCATGAGTTAAACTGGAGATCTTTGACTGTTTCATATCTCTCAGATACTTTGTACTAATATTCTGATGGTCAGCAGCAAGACAGTATTTAGCCGCAAACTAAATCTCTTTGAACTAAATTGATTTGAAACTAAATCCCTTTAACCTCTTGGAGTCTCAATGGACTTCTTAGGTTGAGCTGATCTAGCGGAAACACAGGGAGGTTCTGCTTCCCACTAGCTCTGCTGTTGCACTCCTTTTCCCTCTCTCACAGTCAGTGTTTTTCATTTAACCCTGTCCATTTCATATTTGCAGGGATTTTAATTCTCTATCAATTTATCTTTCAGAAATAGCTCTCATGAGGTCAGGTGAACACTGCTGCTGGTTGAAGGAAGCAGCAGCAGCAGCTGGTAGTCACAGTCAGGAAAGAAGAGAGCAGGACAACCCCTTTGGTAGCAGCCACGTTAGAGCAACAAATTATTACAGCATCAAATTATACCTTGGAAGTGGTTTTGTTTTTGTTAATACAAGGTGATCTAACTTTGTGCTGCTTATCTCCCCCTAGTTGCACATGCCCAACTCCTTCCGTATTTTGGCTCTAGCAATTCCATGATGAGTTGGATTAGCCTGGTTGCCAATCAGGTTGGCTCACCTGAGAACCCATCATTTCTTTGTGTGTGTTAGTTTTCAAGTGGATCTCACTCCCCCTTGGCTCGCACGATTGCTAGAACTGATGCATGGGAGGCAATGGAAATGTGTACCTGGGGACAGAGGGGAGGTCAGAGCCCTTTTTTAGAGTTGGAGGTCAGACTTTGACTAGCATGAGTCCATCGTGGTGCTGTAGTTAGACAAACTCCTTCAGCTTAAACTGCCCAAAGAAGCAGTGCTGCCTCCCTGCCCAGCGGGGACGACCCTTTCTGACCCTGTGCCACCTCCTTCTGGCACTGGTGCGGGGTTGCCCGGCTCCCCCCGGCACACGGCTGGCTGCACCGCCGCACGGTGCCCGGAGCAGCGCAGCGAGTTCCCCGACAGCCACAGTCTCCGGGCAGCTCTGCGGGCCGGGCCCCGCCGGGCTCTGCGGGCTGGTGCGGAGCGGCAGAGATGGGGGCGCCTTCTCCTTCGGGGCAGCCGGGCCTCGACACAGAGCGCCGAAGCGCTGCCGCACACCGGCACCCCGGTACCCGCCGCCTCGCCCCGCGGGGTCAGCGAACCGCTCCGGCCGGGCTCTCAGCGGCGGACACAGCCGGCCAGGGCCAAGGCGAACGGGACCGTGAAGGTCGCCAGGGTGGCGGCACCGCCCCGCCCGGGCTGCCCCGCGGCGGAGGCTCTCAGGCTCTCACCGGGAGCCATC
>VZRW01012706.1:147360-218483 GCA_013398125.1 Aegotheles bennettii | reverse complement strand
CCTCAGTGGGTGCCGGTGGGCTGCGTAACGCCCGGTGTCTCCGGCCGCAGGGGTGCGTGTGCCCCCGGGAGCGGGGCGGCTGCTCGGGCCCCCTTGGCGTGCAGCAGCGAGGGCTGGGTGCCATTGGCAGGGCAACCCCGGGCCTCCTTCACCTGCTGCCCCAGGTCCGGCTGTGCTGGACACTGGTGCCTGTCGTGATTGTGGTGGTGTCACATCCCTGCTTCCAGGACCTTCCTAGCTCGGACTGAATGCCTGCAGTATTCGCTGTAATTTTAGGCCTTTATCGTGACTTTGAAGTGTGACTGAGTCTAAGATTTTTCTAATTGCAAGCAATGTAATGAGCTGAGTTTTATCTGTCAGATAATTAACGCAGAGCAAGTTGCTTTTTCAGGGAAGAATCATTGATGCACTTGAGAGAGACTCCTTACCTGTCCTTGTTTGCTGCAGGTCTAACTGCATGCATTTCATCTCTCAGGTCACTGTATTTACGATCAAACCCTTCCGATTTGTTGTTTCTTAAGGTCCTTCATTTTATGGGATTCAGAGAAGGATTCAGAATTTGTCATGCTGAGTGAACATGTGTCACTCCTAATATATGTAAACACACACAGAATGATTGTCAGCTTTCTATTTTATGTTTCAAAGAGTGAGTATTGGTTATTGTACATACTTGGGTCTCAGCTGACATAACGTAAGTACCTTGAAATATTCCTGCTCTTAGCCCACCATTCAATACAGGATGGAGGCACAGAGAGCTAGTGACGTACACAAGGCTGTGCAGGAAGCTTGTAGATGAGCAAGGATTTGTGTCTGAGTCTGCTGTGTCCTGAGCTAGTGCCCGTATCACTCCTCCTCTGTACAAAATGTAAGCACCAACTGGAGAATAAAACCTGCGTGGTTATCTGTTGGCTGTGACTTAACAGATAGGATATGTCCTGTGTAATTGTATTGAAAAGTATGCGTATGGATTTTAGTTTCACCCTCTAATGAATTTTAATCATCTAGTTATGTTTTAAATAATACTTGGACAATAGTTTCTTTAAGCATGCAATGAGTATTTTGTATCGAACAGTATTGCTATTTATAAGCAGCTGCTGTCTTTACTGTTTGCAAGGTATTGTGGGTGGCAATATCTCTGAAAATCTGTATCCTAAATTATTACCATGTTTGGATCCTAATATCTTGAGTTCATTTTTTCCATGCAAAGTGAATGCAGAGTTCTCTCACTTAGATTACAGAGCAGTTTAGTAATGGCACATGTGATTCTGGCAAGTTGTCTTAGTCATCTCTTGCCACACTTCTGAAAAATAAAGATCTAATGTCTGGAACTTCATTGGAAACAGGGAACCAAATAACTTTTCCAAATCATATAAATTGCTTTGAGCTGAGCGTTTTATTTTTTTTTAGATGCTAAAAGCTGCTGGTGTGATATGAAGTAGCAGAGAAAATTTTGGTTTGTCTGATTGTTGGCTTGTGAGCTTTGAGGCGTTCCTGTTGTGATGTTAAATACCTTTTTCTCTGAGTAGTGTGAAACATTGCATTGCTGGAACAGAATTGATTTCAATGACCTCTTATAGTGTTAACAATTTCTAACATACTGTATATTCTGTATGTATTATACATTAGCTGTAGTAAATTGAACCTAGAGAAAGAGCTGAAATAGACTGAAACACACCTAAATGCTCTAAATGAGAATGGGGAAGATGGTCTGTCTTAAACTTGTAATACTTGCTTCTTTGGAATTTGTTTTGAAACTATTCCCCTGGGAGTCAGCTTTGTCTATGTACAAAGTTGACGTAAGAACAGGCTGACAGTCTTTCAACTGATTATTTGAGCTTATAGTTATATCTTGTGGCTATCGTAAGAGAGAGAGTTCGTTACCTAAATTGACAGTATGTAATTCTGCCTTCAACTGGACAGGCTGTCAAACTCGGCATGCCTTCCTGTTCCTGGGGGCAGGGGGGGGAGAGGGACTTCAGCTGTTGAAGGCAACCGATTTGTCATCCTCTGCATAATACAGATGCTAATAACTTCAGTTTTAACTGTTAATGCAGAATTTTCTAAGTATCCTTTTAAATATTTCCCTAATTACTTTAAAGACTATAATTTTCATTTTGGCTAAGTCATATTAGTATGTTAAGAGTATGAGTTGAATTTAGTGAAGCTGTGTTGTGTGTATATATCAGCTAACTATGATTTTGTCCTTTTGTAGGTGTCCTTTTTTTAAGGTCTGCTTCTTTTTTTTTGCTAAGAAAATGCTACATTTTTACTAAAATGAGTGAAAGAACCACCAGGACTTTATTTTAAGTAACCGTGTCTATTAGCTACTGAGATAATTCTTGCATCAGAATTCATTGCAGATCAGTACACATCAATTAAGAGTCACACGTAAGCCATGAATGACACTTAAGAATAAATAATGTAATATTGAGTCAAAGATGCTGCTTGAAAGGACGTTTCTTGAAATCAGTGATGCTAAGCTTTCTTCTTTTAGTTCCCTTTAAATTCTAAACATGTTGCATCTCCTACATCTAGTTTGTAAGTCGTCTTTTTAAGTAGACTGCTAATGTATGTGTTTTGTTTAAGAGATTTAACCTATATAAAGAGAAAATGTTTCCAGGGTTGTTTCTTTAACCTTGATCCTTCTCCCAAGAAACTTGGTTGAAAAGTTATGTCTAGTGTCCAGGACAGTGGTGGGGAGATTGGGACACTAGTAGGTAGAGAGACAAGAGTTTTGGACAGCATTTCAAGCTGTCTTTAGAGACTTTTCAAAGCAAAACAGTACTTTCTCCCAACTTTTGTTCTTTACCTTTTTAAAAAGGAGTCTGAGTTTTTACTGTTTTGTGTTTCTGTGTTACCACTAAACCTTACCATTAATGTGAAACATTACCACGTTTCTGTTTTCCATGTCATAGAAAGCACATCGATTATGAGCCAGCGCAATGTAGTTATGATGAAACTTGTGCAGCTCTCCGTGTTAATAAGGCGGTTCAGGCTTCCAGAAAACTGCTGGTTTCTGATTTGGATCCACTGGAAAAATAATCGAACCTGTAGTTTAGTGAGTAGAAATTAAACCGTAATGGAATGTGATGTGGTTACTTATGTAAGTATATAATTATTCTCAATTGTACTGTTCGTCAGTGAGCTTTCCCTTTCATCCCTCCTTAACTTTGGCTTTAAGGTTAGATGTATACAGTGATCTCCTGTTAAACATGAACTCAGCTGATCTAGTGACAGCTGAGAAACAGTCTGGCAGTATAGTATCCTCTTGGCAGTGTGCTCCTATCTCCTTGCTGTCTCTGGCAGTGCTCAATCTCTGGTTGAGCTAGTTGAGCTCACTATACCAGCAGCAAAATACTTGGTGTTTTTCTGGGCAGATTTTCTCATGATTTGGTGAGTTGAACTGTCTCTTCTTGAGGTCAGATACTAGGCACAGCGAGAGCAAAGAAAGGGTAGGGGGATGGAGGATGAGGAAGGAGGAAGCTGTCAGAACGGATCTGCTGCCTTAGGTCTCACCTGAATAAAGCTTCAGCCTTAAGTCAGATTGAGAATGATCTGTTCTTGGGGGATTTTTGACTTTATTTTGAGGAAGCCTTTTCTCTTATTTTAGGGGTTTGCTCCTTCACGGAGTAGGGTTATAAGGTAGTAATTCAAAAGTTATTACTCAAACTATGACACATGGATGCTTTGGATGGGCTTCCTTTTCCTGCAGCCTTTCCTGCAGGATTGAGTGCTGTTACTTGATTATTGCTTATGAGACAGTCTTGGGGTACTTTAGTATGGTTTGTGGCTTGCTATGCAAAATGATTTATTAATTAATTCATTAGTCTTGAAAAGGAGAGCACTACCTTATCTTCCTTGCCTCAGGAAAGACTGACAAAACAGGGCTTTATAGATAGTTGCTGACATTAACTATAAATTTTTTTCCTTTTCAACTAGGAAGCTAGTGTGTTTTCCTTTAAAAACAGTGTGTATGATAATGTATTATTCTCTTTGTTTTGTAAAGATTTCTGGACAAGTTAGTCTGCAACTGTCATTGCAATACAGTCATACAGGTGCATATTGGCAATAGTGTCACAAGGTACACAGTTTTTACGTAACATTGGGAAGTTATGAAATTTGAACAATTAGTTTAGCTTATTAAGTTATGTTAAGCTTTTTGCACTGTATTTAAATATTATAGTATCATGTAATGGTATTGGAGTAGAAGCATATGTAGGTGGTAAGCTGAGGTTGTTGGAGGCATGGGGGTCAGAATCCATTGACTTATCTCTTTAGCCTTATGAGGAGTGAGTGGCTTAGAAATAATTACATTTGTACTAAGATGAAAGTAATCTGGAATCTAAACTTCTTTTATTAGGAGTTAGCATAGTGGCAATTCCTGCTCATCAGTAAAGATAATGATGACATGTAGCATTCCTTCCTTTGCAGTTCTCTAAAGTACCTTTTTTATGTCTGGCTTGATTCTGGATTCTTTATTGTCCAGTTGAGAAGTGTTATCCTTGGTGTGGTGACTTTCATTCTGTCAACTGTTCATCTAGGATCTTGTCTTGGTGACAGAATGATAATGGGTGCTATTTGTCACTGTGTTTAATAAATTGCTCTGGGAAGAGCACTGAGAGACAATTCTGAATTGAAAGTTTGAATCTATGGAGAAAATCAGCAAGTTTTCTCAAGATCTGGTGGGAAGGGGAGTTTATATTACTGTATATTTAGAGATCACTAAGCTGTGTCAGGCCTCCAAAAAAATTACATGTTTTAAGAGCATATATGAGCTATAAAAATGCTGAGATTTGTAAATATCTTGGAAGACAGACGTGCTCTGAAGCAGCGTGAAGTATAATTGCATCTTTGAACCAGTTCTTAAACTTGCGCTAGCAAGAATTCTGCAGCCTGCCTAAATAGCTTGTTTTGGTGCTTAGTTTTCTCACCACCCTGCCCCAATATCTAACTAAACCTCTTGTTCAAGAAAAAACCAACCTAATGCTGTTATTTACTGTGGACATAGAGAACAGTTGACTATTGCCTTTGGCTTCTACATATTTGAAAACTTGTTAGTTTGTCCTCTCATGAGAGGACAAAGGTAAATAAATCCAGTTCTTTTAACCTTTCTTCTCAGATCTTGAGTTCCAAATGTTTGGTCACTCTCCGCTATGTTGACTTGTATTAGCTTGCTTTTTTGGTATCTAAACTAGATACTTCCACTGTGACTTCAGTGCCGAGTAAGGGAGATTTATTGCCTGCTGTGTCTGTCTTCTAATATTCTTACTAACATATTGAATAATGCTGACATTTTTAGTCCTGCTCGTAGTGTTGACCCACTTGGATTGTTTCTTGTATTGCTGCTTTCTCTCCATTTTTATCCATGCTTTTATTTATTTTTTTTGTCATTGTTTCTAAATGCCATGTAGCATTTTCATTGAGTTTTATTCTATTAAGTTTATTAGAGAGTGTTTTTATTTTCAATTCTGTGCTGCATACTGCGAAAAATCCTTCCAATCTTGATGTCATTCACAATTGGATGTGTATTGTCATCCATTAACTAAAGTGTCTCACAGAATTTAAAAACCACATGTTGTGTTTGCTGCTGACCTTTTTCTCTAGTCTGGTTATTTTTTCAGAAGACAATTGGATCCATTTGGTGCTTTCTTTTGGCAAGTTTGCCTTGTGTGCTTTTTTCCCCCCTTGTCTAGATGCTTACGATCTGTTTTGTTTCAGTGGTTTTGATACCAAAGAAAGGTTTACTACTATGTGTGTCAGATTTTACTACAAAGTGTTCTGCATTTAAATATTTATTTATACAGAATCAAACATCCCCCTTATTGTCAAAGAGATGACAGTCAAAGGTGGCTAATGGAAGTACCAGTGTAAAGACAACAGAAGTTTTCTCAAAGGTATCTGGTGCCATCCTGCAACTGGAATGATACCCTTTTTCTGTGCTGGAGGAATTTGCGTAGTCCACGTTTTTTAGGTGTGGTAACCTTCTTCAAAAGGGTGTTTTGTTTTGTGTTTTTGGGTTTTTTTTCCCCAAGAAATCCCTTAATTTCTTGCTGAGTTTTTTCTTCTCTATCTTGTAGATAATAAGTGTTATGTTGGGACTGGATTTGCCAGTTCTATGGAGGTTCTGAAGCGAGATCAGTAGCACTTTATCTGTTGATATGTGCTTGTGAAAGTAATTGAAAGTCTCTTAAAAATTTGTTTCAAGTGTTTAATGGATGGATATGCTTACCAGCTCGGGGTTTTTTTATGCAGATAGATGTTTTCTTTCTTAATTCTAGCTGGGCTGTATTAAGGAGCATCAAGACATGTTACAAAATGTTCCTGTAGAGTTTTCTGAAGGGTGTTTTTTTTCAGTAACGCCTTTCTTTCAAAGGCACTTCTGAAGGAAATAGTGAAGACCCAGCATAGATTACAGAAGTATAGGTAGATGTAAGTGTTTAACTCTATTGTGAGGCTTCTATAGAACAACTAGGACTGGCTCGAGTGAGAGGAAAGACTAAAAAGCTGCTTTAAAGACTAAAAAAGCTGCTTTAAAGTTACAGTGTTACAGTGTAAAATGTTTATTACTGTGGAAGAGAACAAAATATCTGCATTTGACAGAGCTTGCAAAATAATAATCATCTGGGGGCTGCTTCTGAGTTGTGGCATTAGTCTGTTGTGCTTTTACTTCTCCTAGCCTGTGCTTCAATTCCATGTCACAACCGTTTGAGTTGCTAGTAAGCTATTGCAGTATATCCTCTAAAGGATTACTCTGCAAGGGTCATTTATCTGTGGCTGCCCGTTCGGCTGGCACATTGAGAGTGAATACTCGGCTCTGCTGGCCAAACCCCCAAATAGGTATGCAGTATTTTATAGGCAATGAATCTGTGTGTGTGGTTGGTTGGGATTTTTTGCCACTGCAGGTATAATTTCTTTTTGTTTTGTATTGAAGTGTATTTGTAGTAATATTGCACTTACATGAATTCAGTTGAGGGAATTGAAATAGTGTAAAACCATTAATTGTGGCATTTATTTTTTACAGACTGACAAAATTTTAGTCATAATGCTTCACAAATGCAAATGATGGTAATTTGGAACAAACACTTCTGTGTCTGTGGAGGGTTTTGTAGGCCAGCTTTGTCAGAGTCTTCACAGAAAGGTTGTGCTATGTGCATAAATCACAAGGAGTTTGCATTATGCTTCGACATTTGACAGTTTGTAAAACAGTTAAATAGCTAATTGTTGATGGTTAAAATGTACATTGAAGATGCCTCAAACTCGTAATTAAATATTGCCTAGATCCATCTCTGAGAGGACTGCAAGCCATAATTGTCTTGTTTGACATTCTAGAATCGAATTTAATGCCCTAGTTTGAAGTATTATTGTAGTTCTCCGGCTAAAGGGGACCATCTGAAATACTTTCTTTTAGAGCACGTGTATCCAAAGGCCACTTGCTGTCCAGGTGTCATGGCTGTAAGTTGACACACTTGGACAATTACTATTTGAAAATGGTGCCATTTAGTGCCAATAGTGCCTAATAATTCTGTTTACCTCTTAGAAAGCTTAAGGAAACTGAAAAGTAAAATTAAATGTGTCATACTTTGAGTTAAAGTCTGCAGAGTCCTTCTCAGAAATCAAGTATTTTTCCTTCCTTACCTCACCCCACTTGTAAGTCCAAATATCAGTGCAGTCCATCTTCTAGCATCTGTATACCTCCCATTTCTTGTCCTCTGTAACTTAAAATAAAACAAATGCTTTTGCTTGTTCCAGCTTCTGTTCAGCAGATTGCTGGTAGACCAGATCTAGCCCCGTAGTGCTTGTGGTTAGGACCACCAGCCAGTGCAGATGAAATCTTTCCAAAGGTGATATCATAACTTGCATTGGGATTATTCAGTAAAACAGATCGTAATTGAATGATAGATCTCTAATAGATATTTTCTGCAAATTGATTTCAGTTTCGATTTGCCAACTATCATCAGTCTTTAATTTTATGAGTTAATCACAAGGTTCTCATGTTCTTGTAATGGTCAAAGAAATAATGCAGGGTTTTTATTTTTTTTTCTTTATTTTTAATTCTGTGTGAGATTGGAAGGTTGCTATTCTTGGGTTAGTTTTTGTACACGTAGAGAATATTAGTCTAAATGGTAGTCTAAGCAAGACATAACTTTTAACTTAAAAGCGCCCTGAAGCAGGGAGAAAACATTGGATGTTATGAAGAAACTTTATTATCCCCAGTCCCATAGGAATAAAAAAAAAATAATTCTTGTTATCTTACAGGAAGTTTGCATATATTTTGTCAGGAAAGTGTTACCATGTAAAACTTCTGAGAGGATTCCAGTTTATGACTCTAATGCTCCCTTTCAGCTAAAGGAAGGGGGAAAAGTGACACCAGGAGACTGGATGGATGCTAATATATATTGAAACTATCTGTTAAAAATCCACGAGTCTGGTGATATAAACTATTGGGATGATGCCTTAAGGATACTTAAGTAATCTTGACTAACATAAATGTCTTCTCTTCCTTTCTTAGAAATGTAGTCATGTCATAATTTAACTGTGACAATTTATTTCTAAGGTTTTTTATTTTTGGTCAGAGTTCTTGTAACTAAGATTTCTACAGAAGCTGTGCAAGTTTTCTTTATATTTGAGTTTCATATTGGAGCATGACCCTGCTGCAAGTTTATAGCTATCATTGAAACAAAATTTTGGTAGAAGTTGTAAAGTTTTTTATTGTTGCCGTCTTGATTTTTCTGGTTTTCTGTTGGTCACTGTCCTCAATATTATAGAAAAATAGTTACGTGTATTTTTTTAAAAATCATGTTAATAACATTTAAATTGCAGTTTGGATTTGCATAATTTAGTAGTCTGAATGGCAAATACTACCATTTTCCTTTAGATTTCCACTTTTCTTTCCTTCCTACTAGAATCTATATAGCAAACAGTTCGATTTTTTTTTTTCAGACTTTCTTTTAAAAAAAAAAAAAATCTCTAAAGCTTTTTTTTTCTTAAGGATTTTTAATAGGAGGGTGGGCCAGAGACCTTCAATAGCTACCTGTTTGCACTCAGGAGGGTCTATCTTTAAAAAATAATTCATGAGGGCAGGAATAGTTGCATGGTTAGGCAACACTACTTTTGAATTTTGGTACCATGTAAACTGCAGGATGCGGCACTTCTTACCTGTCCTACAGGTATAGCTCATCTTGCATGTTTCTGTATGAGTCAGTTCAGGTTATTACTCTATTACTTATAAATAGTCAAAGATATTTTCATTTTAAAGAGTGCCTGTTCAGTGTGGTATATTGATCCAGGTGGAGTTTTTTTTCCCCGACAAGACTTTAAGCAATGTAGTGTGGAGCTTGTAAGATGCTTGGGTTGAGTAGGGAATTATTGCTGTTTAATCACATTAGCTGTATATCTCAACAGGTGACTTCTAGCAGAGTTCTGCTGTTACTTCAGAATGTGATCTTATGCTCTGTCCCCTATAAAGGAGATGGCCAGTTAAGTTCACATCAGTTTAGCACAGGGGGACGGCCTGCCTTTGTCACCTTCAGCGGTGAAACTGCGGTCCCTGGGACAGAGTAACTTCTGTCTCTGTCATGTATCGTTATCAAACACCTGCAAAGTTTTAAGATGCTGTTCTAGATGAAGTTTCCAACCTTTAACAGTGTTGGTGGGATAGACTCTGTGCCAACAAAGTGACTTAAGTATAGTTCCAAATGGAGCCTCTATAAATGCATTAGACTGAACTGGAATGGTTAAGCATGGGCACACGTTTGCACTTGAATCAGAGAGGTGGGGCAAACAACTGTTCTGAGCAACTCAAATAGATGCCCACATGAAGCTGCCTTCAGTGATGCTCAAAATGATTCATACTTTTCCTCATTGTCAGAGTAACAAAGTGCTTGTTGTCAATTAAGTTGCTGCAGCAGTCTAGAGGCAGCTTGCTTAGGAGCTCTGTTGCACTGTAGCAGCATGCACACCTCTGTTCCCTCTGAGCAACATGTCACCTTTGACAAAAAGTGTTGGGCTGGCACTGATCTGGTTCATCTCTGTATTGTTTTTTGTTCGTCCTAAATTGATACAGGCTTTGCTGGTACATGAGAGAGGCAGAGAAAGGGGAATGCTAGTAAGATCAGTGCTTGGAGAAGTCCAGTCTTGCAGTGCTAGAAGACACTTTTGCTGTGCTTTCTCTCCAGCCGCTTGGAACCTCTTCTTCATTTGTATCACCCCTAATTAGTAGGTGTCTTGCAGCTCTGGAGCTTCCAGCATGAGTTGATGTGAAGGAAAATTTAGATTTGGATGGCCTGCTGGTATTGGTGCTGGTTAGAGATATGGTTATTTCTGACAGCAATAATCCCTCACATGCATTATATTAGTATGCCCATATCAATGGGAAGGATGATTTAATAGCCAGGCTGTGTTCTGTCAGTAGCCTATCTGTGTTCAGTTCTGTGCCCTAATACAGGCTTCTGTTAGGACCTCTGGCAAAACACTCGAGATGGGGGCAGTTACTCAGTGGCCAGCACTGTGGTCTGCAAGAAGATCAGCAGATGACAAGAGAGAGTCACTCCTTTCTGCTCTTGCGACGAAAATCAGCTGAGGAAGGTGACAAAGTTGTGTGACCTTTTGGTACATTAAACGCTTTTAGTCCTTTAATGGTAATTTTTAAAGAAGGTGATTAATAGCAGGCAGAAGGTTGGGTTTTTTTCCCCATGTAATATCTGAACTAGTGAAACTGTCAACACTTACTATTACTTAAAGTATCTTAATACTTTGCTTATGGCTATTGGGAAAGCTTGTGCTGAAATTGGGAACGTGCTGCCTTTTGTTCTAAAACTTCTGAAGCAGGGTTTTGGTTTGCAGATCAGAGGAGATCCGAGACCTTGTACATGTGGGGCTGTGGGAAATCTGAGTTCACTGTGGTGTATCTGTGTCGGGGATTTGGTCTTTGATACTTGTTTTCTGGTAGCCTGTGGTAATTTGTTCTGTAACGCCTTTTGCCTGGTTGGGCTGGGTTATTATGAAATGTCTTCAGCCCCTGAAGGAAGATGCATTGCAAATAACTTCTGGACAAGAGTTAAGGCAAATATGTTTTTTCATCTATCTGTTACTAAATACGACAACAAAAAGTATAAACCAATGGGCCTTGTTCTGGTTTTGGAGCATAGGTTATACGTTTGGTCAATAATTTATTCACATAACTTCTGTAGAACTATTCTGAGGCTTTTAGCATAACAGCCTGTTACATCTTATTTTTAGTACAAAGTTATTAGGGCTTTGTTCTAGTAATATTTTGTTAACATGCTGCAGCACCATGGAGTTATGGACTTAAAAAAAGACCATCAAAAATGTCCAGCACTCTTGTAGGGCCTGCAAAATGCAGGAGTAGCCAGAAAAGACATAATTCTGACTTGATGGGCTAACATTATTCTGTTGTATTTGACCCTTATTAAGCTTTATAATGAAAAAAATATATAAATATGATTAACAATTATCTGCTACAGTGAAATACGTTTCTATAGCAACAGGGCAGTGCAGGGTACAATTACTCAGACTGCTTTTCTGTAATAGATAATTTTTTTCTTACAAGCAGTGAATTTACACTGTTGGACTAAAACATGGTTTTGTTATAGCAACAGATAATCCTGAGTTCTTTAACTGCTGCCTTTTTCTCTCTTCTAGAGAAATAACTTTTCCTCTTACGTGTTGAAATAAGAGGATGGGACAAACTTTCAGAGAGAAGTACTAGAGTGGTAGACTGGTGGAAATTCAACCTATCACTACTTGCCTGTATGTTGTTTAGTAGGAGGGAGCTACACTGGATATGTTATTGTACAGTGTGAATTTATATTTCACTTCTACCTGTTGTCAAATCTACATTAAACTTACCTGGCTCTAATTTAATAATAATAGTAGCTTTCAAATGTCAAGTATATCAATTAATAAAGTTTAGTCCTAATGCTGATTCTCTGAATCACTCAGGCTCTTGGTTATTTGTTCTTTGTATGTTTAAAGTCTCTGCATATTTTGTTTGTTTCAATACTTCTGAATACCCTTAAAGAGAGGAATGTTCTATTTTAAACTTCACTGTTAAAATTGGAAAAGATCAGGGTATTGTGAAGGGACTGCAGGTGTTGGGTTTTTTGCCATAAAACACACTTGTAAAGCCAACTTCCTAGTGTTAAGTGTATTTTGATCTTTTTAAAGTTAGAAGAAATGAAATTTCAACTTCAGTGATGAAGCTACAGCAGCCTTAGTCTTTCACCAGGGAGCTTAATTTTGTGTGATGTATTTTAAGGATACTTTAGATGTCTGATTACTTGAAAGTAAAAACAAAAGCAGCAGTTCTGTCTCTGGCAAGCAGTATGTACAGTCAACCTCAAAGGATGCTATTGGTAGGTGTGCATGTATTGTTAAAGTATGTTTTTCTGCTATCATAACAAAACCAGACCTGTGTTTTAGAGAAGAAAAACATAAGGTTCAAAGCTGAAGTGAAAGCAATTGCTTTGAAGGTGTGACTGACTAGAACACTAGTCCAACAGGTCAGGTAACTTTTTGTGCTTGTGCCTGGGGAAGAGATGAGCAACTCCGAGATGACGCTGTCAGTAAGTCATGCGATGTTTCCAGTTTGTTCTGTATTCTGGAGGCCATCTAAAATCAGTCTGCCAGCTCTAATTTAAATGTCACCTTTAACAGGTATAATTTTCTAACCAGTTTTACTTACAGAGCTGAGCCAGTTTAAACCAAATCCCAGTGAAAGTAACTTACTAAGTGTTTAGTAAGTATCCCAGCTGAGCCTGCGAACTGAATGAGAAGAGTTGCTGAATTGTGCCAGAATGTGGGGTTTTTTTATGTGGAATTCACTTGATGTTTACATACCTATTTTCCTTATTTTCATTTGTTTCTTACATCTAGTATATGTATCTTGTCTTTGTTCACCTCATCTGAATCAGACCTTGTTCAGTATTAAAAACAGGTGAGAAGGGACTGATCGTAAGTGTAGGCAACAGTGTGACTAGACTGTAGGAGGAAATTAAAGGATCTGCTGGAGGATAAGGAACAAGAACATCAGAAGGATAACTATTACTTCTTTATTTTAAAGCTATGAATCTGTTATAACTTACTAAATTAATTTCTCAGTAGTTGCAATCACAGTTAACTAAGCATAAATCTTCAGTGAATCTTGCAGAACTTCATTATGAAGTGTAGTCAAAAGAAAGAGCTAATTGTTACAGTACACTTGATTTTCTCAGTTCCTCAGAAGTGACTAATATGTGTGCTTCGGTGCATTCACGTCTTTACAGAAGGTGATATGTTCTCTACACAGCATGTGACAGTCTGTAAGTAGTACTGCAGCATGAACTTAATTCAGTGCCTGTGAATATTTGGTATTCTGTCTACTATTCTGAAATCAGTTGCTTTTTAATTCATGGTATTCCTAACACTGAAAACTTCTGTTAAAAACCCTTTGACTGCCTGTTATTCCAATGACAGGCAGTTATTTTCTTAAGGCTTATCCTTGACTGTATTTAGGTAGAGAAAAATGTACACTAGGACTACTCAACACACACCCCCCCAACAACAACAACAAAAAACCCCAAAAACCTGAGAATTTTCACCTGCTTCAAATTACTTTCCTTTTTAGCTTTTGAAAATACGAGGTAGCAGACTGCTGTGTTAACTTTTTTGTTTTGCTTCAAGTAAAACACTGTCTCCCTGCAGAGGGGAAACATTAATGTATAACATGTTATATAGACAGCTTTGTTTGAAGTTCAGGTGCTCAGCCCGAACACTCTGGTAGTAAGGGAGGATTGTAACTTAAGTTCATGTCCTTGTATGAGCTGGCAATTTTAAATTGGTGTAAACGATAATTTTAACTGAGGGGGTTTTAGAACCTTAAACTCATTCTGTTCTGAAATGGGGAGAGGACTAAAATGCTGAGTTCTTGATACCTTTTTACATGTTTTACTGATTACAGGGACTGTGACAGCTGTTGAGAAGGGAGCTTCAAGTTGAGAGCTTCTCAGAGTGGTTTTGGAAAAACAATGTTTTCATTGGTGACGTTGGGACAAAAGAAGTTAGAGCATGTACGTGATGGCAAAATTATAACAAAATTGGGAGGCATCACAGTATTTTATAAGGAGAAACAAGCTGATATTGGAACAGTAACTAAAGTGAAAATGCATTGAAAAAATACATAGTTAGGGAATTTTTGCTTCAGCAAGAAAAATTTGAAAAGAGGATAACCAGAGTGTAATGTTGATTACGAGCTGAGCCAGCTTGTGATACAGCTGTTGAAGGCAAGAGGAGATAAATGCATTGCAAAGATAAGGCAAATGAGGTTTACCAATAGAAATAAGAAAGTGTCTTTAGTGCCATTGTGCAAGGCACATTGAAAAGATGGCTTTAATATAGTATGAAATTCTGGTTGCTTATGTTGATGGAGGTGAATTTCAAAATTTTGAATCCTGCTACTAGGAGAAGATGGTATCTAACGTAAAACTAGAGAAAGAAGTGTGATTTTAATTAGCTGAGCAAAGCAATCACAATTTCTTAAAGCTCTAAAAGAAAGAAGAAAAAAATGAGAGAAATAATACAAAACTTAACATAAATGTATGAGAGACATTGCCAGATCTCCCATGAATCCCAATCATGCAAAATTTACTATTAATTTAGAAGGATCGTGGTCTTTGACCAGCCCTGCTGTAAGCTATTACTAATAGTCGAACCACATCAGGAAAATACCGTGGTGTGGTAGGCTACAGACTCTGTTGGAAGTTCAGAATAGATTTTTAAGAGGCAGAGCATTTCATCCAGAAGCTGCTTAGAGCTGAGCCAGATAAACAGAATGAAGAAAATGTATTTATAGTGCTACAAATCCAACTCTGTGTGTGGTACCCAGTGAGGCTTCCTGACTGGTTGTTAGATCCAGGAGTGGAAATGAAGTGTAAGATACAGAGGAGCTGGAGACAGTAAAGTCCAATGAAAGAGTGGATATACAGCTGACTTTGCACATATCATGGAAGGAGCATGCTGTGGTTTATGGTAACAGTATCTCAGTAGTTCTGCAGGGAAGCTTCAGGAGTGTTATTTAACGTATTAGGTTTTCTTGCAGATGGTTCTCTGTATTGTAAGCCTGCATTTATATAGCAGGCACTGAAGGTCAGAACTATTTCATAGCGTTTAACCACGACCAGAGGAAAGGATGAGATTTTACTGAACAGTAACATCAGGTAATAGTGGGTGCATTTTAATGTTTAAATCTGTAATATATTATTTGCTATTTTTTATCATATGGGATAGTGAGACTGAGAAAAAACTAAGCAGTAAGCCTTGTTTTGTTTCAGGTTTTCCTAATCTGTTTTTTACTTACTTTACATAAAATTTTAGTATGCTGAAGTATTTGGTATGTTTTCTGGGAATTCGGAAAGATTCCATGTGCTTAAAACAGATGTTTTCTTATTCATGATCCTGTATTTGAGATAAATATTTGAAGAGAAATCTTTCTTCAAAATGGAAACTAAGAGAAGCTATCAACTGCGGCTTGGCTTTGCCCTGCTAATGTTAATCCTAGAACTTCAAGTATTTGGCCCATTACCTGGCCCCTCTTGCACCAAAGCAGAACAGTTTTCCACCAGGGTGCAAGATTTAATGTATGGAAACTTTATTTCTTACTGAAACGGGCTCTTGAACAAATTTTCCTTTCTGACATGAATGCAAATCTTTGATTCATGGGAGAGAAAGACAGTGTCAAACAGAGACTGCTGTTCTTGTGTAGCTCCTTATATAGTGAGTATTACACCTTGTTCCTCACATCTGAGTGTGTTCTCTTTATTTGGTAGCTATTTATGCACATCTTTGGCAGTGAAGCTTCCCCATTACTCCCCCACCTTGAACAATAGCAAAAATCCTTTGAGATTTGTAATACATAAGGTGATTCCTTCAGTAGGAGCGTTGCTTGCTTCACTCACTCTCTGGAATGCATCAGGATGTTAGTGTGTCTTGATCAGTATGCAGCACTAAACAGTTAAACGGAATTTCAAGTAGAGGCTCAGGCTGCTTGGTTGCCATGACAAACACAGTAGGACATTCATGCCAAAGTTTGGAAAATAAGGTACCCAAAAGAAAGCTAGTAAACTGAAATAATCACTTTGGAGAGCAACTGCAGTTGTTTATAATTTACTAGAGTCTGTTTTCCAAAGAATGCTGTTTTAAAGTCTGATTTTATCAAGCAAATCTTAATTGCCAGTACAGAGTTTTCCACAAAGCAGGGAAAGCGGCGTTCTTTGTTGGCTTGCCCTCTCGCTGTAAGGGCACCGAGTGAATGGAATGGCCTCTTGGAGACAGTTACATTACTGAAGTACTGTAATCCAGGTTGACATATTTCAGTGTGCCATGCCATCTTTAACAGATGTGATGAGAGTAGTGCGTGTGTGTATGTGTGTGTGTATATATATATACTACGGAAAGATTTGTCTTGGTGATTATATGTGTGTTAGATCATATATATATGTGATCTATATATATTTAATTATTTGTCTCTATTCATAGAATAATTTAAGTTGGAAAAGATCTTTAAGATTGAGTCCAACTGTTAACCGAACACTGCCAAGTCCACCACTAAACCATGGCCCTAAATCATGATTGTGAATATTGTATTTTTAGAAATTATTTGTCTGTGTTAAAGATCTCAAAGTATTTTGTTCATTTTCCTGCAGTAGTTTGGTATTTTAATGGGGTGATTCTCAGTGTGATATGCTCCCTGTTTAATCAGCTGCCTTTGAACTGGTGTGCACACAGTATTTCATTTTGCCACAATATGCTGACAGGACTGCAATATCGGATATTGCTGCGTGTGACTTGCTGCACAGTTTTCCATAGGTGTGTTCACATGCAAATCGTGCAGTTATTTCTCTGAATATAAATTAGTGTGTGTATTTACATGCTTTTTTTCCAGAATCTTATCCCCTAAAGGGAAAGCTGTTGTACAGAAGGGTCATCTATGGCTTAAGAGAGACAGTACTCTTAAAAACTTACTGAAGATCGAGGCTAGAGTTGTAGTTGGACACTGAGATTGTGTGCACCTACGCTGACACGACTCGACCTCATCACTTTATGCATTGCATAATCTGGATTGGAGATTATGTTAGAGAGTTGGAGGCTGAGGGAAAGCAGTTTAATTTATTATTGAGAAACTACAATTAATTTGCCTCTGACTTTGTAGCACATGGTGTTTTGGGAAGGAAAGCTTGATGTGATAACTAGGAAGTGGTGTAACTGGAACACTAAGTGTTGGAGGTGATGAAACAAGCTAGTATTAAGCTGAAATAGTGTTCAGGAGTTCTTACTACTTTTAAGTGTAAAGAGGCCAAGCTGCAGACTTGTTACAAATAGTAACTGTTATATTGAATTACAGGCTAGTCTGTGCTTTTTGGTGACCTCTTTAAACAGGATTTACTGATCACTTCATAATTAAAAGTACAATATGAAAACATCTGGAAGATTATGCTAGGGTTTAAGTCAAAGGAAAGTAAGAACTTGGAGGCCCCTGGAGGTGATGAACTGTGCCACTGGTTAGCCACAGTAAATAAAACTTTAAAGAGCTTTAATTTTAACGTATGGTGATGTATAGTTCTATTGTAGATCCATAACTTCAGGAAAAGATATAAAGGAGAAAAGTCCAACTGAAGGTGGACTAATTTGACTGATTAACTGTCAAGGCAAGAGGCAATTGTGAAGGACTTGGGAGATGGAGCTATGCTAGGGGAATGAGCAGGAGTGTTTGTTCACACTGATCTTTTGGTGGCACACACTGGAGGTAAAAACTGGAGTCAGTTTGGAAACACTACACAGAAAAAAGAGGGGGTTGTTCTAGGTGACTGCCTTAATTGATCAGTACTTGAGTCCTAATTTTTCTTTATTGTAGGAAATGGAATGGGGAAGAATATTTGAAGAAAGAACCGAGTCAATCATATTGCATTGTATAAATCAGTAGATCCATCCATAAGTGTTCATACAGGTCTAAAAATAAAAAAGTATTATTACAAAGAGATTCAGAGAAATAATGAAAATTTTGATAGCTGAAACCTTCCATGGAAATACTGAGAGAATGGGGCTGCTTATTCTAGTGAGCAATGTAAGTGCTATGTATATAAGGAATATTAAACATTGTTGTCTCATCCTGGGAACAAGAACATATTGAGTAAAATCAGAGGACAACAAAATTCAGAACTGATACTTCTTCCCACATACTTAACTTTATCAGGATGTGTTGCTTCAGTCATCTAAGTAAATAACGAACAGAAAGTGGATGTTAAAACCAAACCTGGCAATATTCACCTTTCCATGTAGTACTTAACACAAAATCCTGTAATGGGTTATTAAACTTCCATATTTGCAATTTAAGTGGAAGAAATCTAGGATGGACAATAAGCCATTAGTGCAGCTAACTTCTTGAACTCGCTTCTGGAACATGTATCTGCCTACTGTTAAAGAAATGGTATTGGAGTAAAAAGTCTTGGATTGTGGTCCAGCTCTGCAGTCCATGATGGTGAAGTATGTATGTGCCATGACTTGTTAAATCTGGGTCTTAATTTTAAACTGGTGAGGGAGAGACTAGCATAAAAATGTGACCTGTAACCTGTGGTTTATTAATAACCCTGAGACATCATTGTTTTGAACTTAAAACTGCACAGTGAGATGTCTTTCTTGCATATCTCCTTATAAAAAGAGCTGAGTAGGGGGAGAAGAGGAGGAAGGTGTCTGCATCGCAGGCAGAACATGGGCGATTCTCAATTTGATTTCTGTTGGAGAGGTTTTTATCCAGCAGGCTGAGCAGACCAGCCACTGGGAAGAGACAATAATACTGATATCACACCTTCTTTTCCTTTCTTCCTATTAAAAAAAAAAAAGCAGCAACTAATTGCTTAAACCAAAATAGAATAACTAATTCAGTTCACGTCTGTTGGGAGTGTGTGATACAGTGGTTATATTCAGAGTTGTTTGAGTTTAACCAGCCTGTTTACAGATTTAGTGTGGCCAAGCACATAACTGAAGTCAAAGTCTCAATTTTTGTCTGAGCTGATCATGTCATTAACTGACACCCACGATAAGGTGAACTTTGCAAAAGGAACTGTGAAATGCTGCTTTTGTTAGCTGCTCTTCAGGGTGGGTTTCTGAGTGATTGTTCAGCTGCTCAAGAACCTGGTTAAAGCTCTTGTGCTCTTTCTGTATCATAGTAAAGCAGTGTTGGGCAAAGCGCGATGTAAAGGACTGGAGCACTTCTAGGGAGGAAAGGGACAGGTTTTCTCCTGCAGGTATAATAAAAATCAGCTTTGTTAAATATGTAGAAACCTTTTGATAAGTTATGTCATTTCCCTGAAGTCTTAGTGATTTGATTATAGTGCAGCTGAAGATTGCTTGAGTCACTTGGAGTTCTCCAGTCTGCATCCTGGAGTGAGCAGGCTGTTTGGTGTTCTTTTGGAGATACCAAGCACTGCTCACAGACCTTTTCGGGGTTTGGAGAGCCATGCTGAGGGTTGTGATCAGTTCATTAGAACACCTTGGGTCTGACCTGGCTCTTTGAACAACACTGTCACAAGTTGTACGTTTTGGTCTTCCACTCAAAAGGAGCAGTGTAAGCATGGGCGTAAATTTTACCAAACGAGTAATGCATGGAATTGAAATTCTTTAAGTTTCTAAAGGAACAATTTCGGTGACTTGAGACCTCTGTTGGGTTGTGATGGATGGCACCAGTGTCCTCTGCTGAGAAGACAAAGGAGGTAATTTTTTTGTGTGGAGGGGTTCAAAACCTCATTTCAGTTTCCCTCAACTTCCCTGGCCTATGGTATTGCCAATGTTTTAACATCCCTGTCCAACTTCAGTGCCATTTGCCCAGTCTTATAGAGAAACTAAGGGTAAATTGATTCTATATGCGCCTGTGAAGTGTTTACACACAAAAAAGGATTTTTCTATTTTCAGGGAGTCCACAGTTCTGGGGTTTTGAACTCTTTTTAAATAAAAATGTCTGCTATTTCTAGAGTTATTGGTAGACTGGTGCTTTTACCTTGGCAAACTTCCAGTAGGATGTGCTTATCTGTAACCAGATGAATATTTTAATTTATAGCATTACTAAAACAGAGTTAACACTATTATGGTAAGTTGTGAATCAGTCATTTATATGTATTCTTTATGGTGTTTACATCCACTTGATCCTGTCAATTAGATAACCATTGGTTCAGATAATGTCTCATGGATTTATTTCAAATCAGTATGGGCTCTTTGCTCAGTTTAAGCAAATTTGAGCAAATAATTTTTTTGGATGCTTCAGAAAACTAAACTCATTTTTGCCTAAATATGGATTTATGTCCAGTAGTCTGGACTAGAACTTTTATCTCAATGTATGTGGTCACAGTTGCCTGCTGTATGAATAAATGCTGAAATCTTGTTGAGTAATGCTTTTCTCTTTTCAGAAGTCATGTGTGACTTGTATGGCCCCAAGTGGAAGTTAAATCTAGAAGATAGAAGAATATTAAGTACCTTCCCAAATTTGCAAGTGGCTTTGTGTAAAATTGATCTTTTAGACTTTGTTATGGATGAATTGTGTAGAACACTTGGAAAAATTAGGTTAAATAAAATTACTTGGTGTCCCTCTTTTACTAACAGTGCTGTTCTTACACAGTATCCTAGAAACTCTGTCACATGGCTTAAGTGTTCCTGTTCAGCATTTAATCCAGTGCATAGTAACTTAAAAAAACCTTCTGCAAAGATACAGGAACCCATTTCTGAGGAACAGTGTTGTTCAGGAGAGGAAGTGTTCTGTTGAGCAGAAATAAGTCGTGAAATGCTTTTGTTGGGAGTGAGTAGAAATGCAAATTATTTTAAACTATCAAGGGAGATAATTCAAAATATGTATGTATTAGAAAAAGCACATCAGAAGGTATGCCACTGAAGTCAAATTAATAATGATCATGTCTAGAAGATCAGAATCTTAAGATTTATGGAAGTAAAACCAGTGTGAATTGGCAGCTATGCTTTCTGGAGACTTTCTAGAGAAAAGCAGCTGTAGAGAGATACCTTAATGGAAAGTCTTTGAGGCAGCACGTTAAAAGTAGCAGATTCTTTTTCCTGTCTGCTCATTGTTTTTGTCCCGATTTCTTAGTTTTTCATTTTCAAAATTCGTGTTGTCCAGTGCAACTTTCATCCCTTTCTAATAGGTTCTCTTGCCTTTGATTCGAGAGGAGTAAGGGAAAGTGAATGCATGTGCTTGTTTTTAGTGTTTGTTCATACTTACCCTTCCACTAATTGGCAGCAAATCCAGCATTGGTTGTACTGTTGTGAGTGTTGGTGCTTCAATTCAGAGTTGAAAGTTCAGCCAAATCTTAAAAGCAAAACTAGAAATAGTAGTTTTATTGATGTTTACAAATATGGTGTTAATATAAAGCAGGCGGTATTGCAAAATACCTAAAATTTCCCTAGCATTAATGGCTTTGCAGGGCTTTGGAGACACTTAAAACGGGTTTGTTTACACACAAAACACCTATTATGCAACTCTTAAAGCAAAGCACAACACTCGGGTATGGAGAAAGCAGCTCTTAATTATTCAAGAAACTGCCCTTATGTTTAAGAAATTGTAAAAAAAAAAAAAAGTTTGTAAGTATTCCCAGAAGCTCTCAAACTAGTTTATAAGTTTTCTGGGGGCTTCTGAAGTGACCCTGAACATGTGCTCACTTGTACACTGCCTGAAAGTCCTGTGCTTTTGAATCAGAATAGACCATGGGCCTGATGTGAGTTCTTGCCAGACATTAACCTTTCTACAGAGAAAGCTAAGGCCATTAGTCAGCACTCTGTCAGGTTACATGTAGTTATGCTTGTAGAAGCCAGTTTATTACTGATTGCCTGTGGCACTGTCACTGCACTGAAGAGTGTTCTATTAAGGCTTTATAGTTGCAGGAAGCATACTGTTGTGTATCTCATATAAATTAAGCAGAACTTTTGCTCTACATCAGTGTTCTTTATAAGGAATGACAAGTAACTGGTTCCTGTACTTTTCTTCCCACATGAAGTTCCTTTAAGACATAAACCAGACCTGTTAAGTAAGCTGGGAGTGGCCGTGTTGCTGCTGCCCTGGTTGATCCTAAGCTTAGAATCTCAGGGTCATTCAGGTTGGAAGGGGCCTCTGAGAGTCTCTGGTCTAACCTCCTGCCCAAAGCAGCATCAGCTGGGAGATCAGACCAGCCTGAAGCAACAGTGAAGTAACTACAAGAACTCTATTGCTAATATTAAGTGAGCTGTATTTGGTCTTTACAAAAAAACCTTGGAAATCTACCACTTTGATAATAAAGTAATTAGAGGGATTTACAGTGTGAAGTATTGAAGTTAGTTTTTCTGGCACAGAAAGTTTTTCACTGTATAGAAAAAATGAATGGAGTTTGCCCGAAAATTCAACAGAATTGCCTAGGGTAACTAAGCTTTCTTGCTTTTCTCTGTCCTTCAGCTAGCTCTGCAGGAAGGAGGGGAGGACCAGCACAGACGTGGAGGAAGAACAAATAAGCTGTGAGGGGCCTTCTGGTTTAGTTTTCCTTGTACTTGCCAACAGAGTCCTGGAAGACCCTGCCCTGTTCACTAGGGGATACTGTAAGGCAAAGTGCTGCAGCAGGGGTTTCCTTGCCTCTCTTTTTCAGCTAGGGTTTAAAGAGCACCTGTGAAGTTCAATAAAGTTCACTTAGTAATAATTCTAAGAGTTGATTTCTCATGTTACCTGTATAGCATTATAACAAGCACAACTTTCTCCAGGTGTTCTGCTTATAGATCAGAGACCATTAAATCCCTGGACAGCAAAGTATTGAAGAGATATCAACCTACAGGTAGTAAGTTGTGAATTCCAGGCTCCAGAAATGCTGTGGAAATTGTTTTCAAAAGTATAATATCTTGGTTCTTTGTGTCTTCTCTTTTCTTTTGCACTAGAGCTCTACATAAATAGCCAATCTGTAAGCTGCAGTTCAAGATCAATTAGTTCTCTGGTCAAGAGAGATTTTCTTAAGAGGCTTTTTGGAAGTAAATTTTATTAAATGTTTGCCCTCGCTCCTAGGCTTAAAGACCTGATATTCTGTCTTTCTCTCTCTTATAGCTAAGACCCATTGAAAGCCGGTCTCCTGGCAAATGTGATATAAAATACTATTAAATATCTAAAGGAAGCATTTTGATGACTACAGCTGAAATTATCTGAGATAAATTAATAAATAACTCCTTTCCTTTCTCATCACAGAGATGTTTTTTAGCTTGGGAGGAAATGTAGCATCTATGATACATTTCTTTGAACTAAAATTTGCAGAAAGCTGCAGATATAAATTAGAAAAAGAAAAGATACAGGAAGAAATCACATCTGTCAAGGAACATGATTAAATGCCGACTTGAAATAATGTGATTCACTGTTTGGGAAATCTTGGTATGAAAGCTCTAAGTCTTGGATCAATAGTACATAAAAAGAATGAATCTTGGATAGATATTAATCTGGCATTGACCTTAGAATTACATACAGCTACAGAACCAAGGTTATTGATGTCCATCCTCATCAGACATTTCAGACATCAGAATCTGAAAACAAATATTTGCTTCAGACTGATTTACTGGTTTGGTTTGGATTTTTTTTTCCATTTTCTTCCTAGTGTTTAGGTACTTAAAGCTGCAGTTAGGATGTTCCGCTTTACTGCCTTTCTGCTGGAAGTCTTGCTTCAGGGTGAATGGACAACTGCTAGATTGTTAGGTGTTTGGGGGTTTTTAATTTTTTTTTCTCCCTATCCTAGCAGAGTGGGGGTAATTTTGCTAAAATGGTGTTTTGTGAGAGTTTACTAAATGGGACTAGGAAGTCCACAAAATGGACAAATAACGCAGGAGAACTTCATATTTAAAATTGTAGTTTGGAATAGCCAAGATTAGAAGTATGCAATGACTCATCTGCTGCTCCTAACTCAACTAGGATCTCACTATGCCTCCCTAGCCCCTTTTGCAACATGCACACCCTCCTCAGCCTTCAGCCAAGACAAGCCAGTTCAAGGCAAGCCTCATACTAGTAACAAGCAAGAAGGAAGGACACAAAATCTGAATATACAGGAAGGAAGAGGTGAAATCCAAGAGATGCCCCAACTTCGTCGCCTAAGCGGGTTAAAATATCCCCTTTAACTATACAGAAGTACCTCCTACGAGAGCATGAAACAGTATGTCATGCCCTCGTGAATATGACAGTCTGGCCAAGAGAAGGAAAAAGTGAGTTAGTCTGGAAATCTGAGCACGTATCATTAGTAGTTCAAAAATGACCAATATTAACAGAACACCTAAGAAAGGTGTTTTGTCAAAGTTGGTTATTTTTTATTCTGTAAGTGTAAGGCTCTCTAGAGAGTTACTAAAACTCCTGTTCAAAGACAGGACTCGGAAGCTGTTGATGCCCAGGGTACACCTGTTCCATTCAGCTGCATCACTGACTTTAGGTAGGTGTTGTGTGAGATTCCTCTTGTTCTTGTTGCCTGATAACCATTATTCCTTGCTCATTTGCCCAAGAGGTACTTGAAATACCACTGGATGTTGGAAAGAGCAGGCTTCCAATGCAGGTGTCAGTTGGCCAAGGTGCTAATACCAAAGTCTTAATTAGCTAAGATGCACTTCAATGCCTTGCACAGATTTTTTGTTTTTTAGCTTGGGAGGTTGATTCTTAGCCTTGCACTGGATGCCCCAACCTTCTTTGAGTCGTGATTACAAAAGTTGCTGTCATCATAAATCATCCACAATGGAGTAAGTTTCTCAAAGTGGACAGGCTGGAATAGTGCTGAGTGTTTTTCAGAAGAAAATCTTGCAGGAACTGGGACAGGAAGCAAGCAAATAACTTGCTACCAGCTCAAGCAGAGGCAAGAGTGCCTGATCCTGTGCTTTTAACCTCCATGTCTGGCAACACTTAATCCCAAGGTCTTTCTATTCTCTTTCAAAGTGTATTGCCATTCATCTGAGAGGGGCACAGTTTACATGACCTTGTTTAGTACATACTGTTACATCCTAGGCTTTGACAGTTGTGACTCACATCTCCTGTAAAAGGTTTTTTCTGAGAACCGGGTCTTCCACGGAATAGCTATAGCGGGTGGACTTAGTGGTGAGGTAATGAAGTGGAATGCTGAGTCCCAGGTGCGACTGAATTTTATGAGTAAGCACTTTTCATGTTCTTAACAAAATCCAATAGCGACCTTCAACTGTGCAGAAGTAAAGAAAACATCTCCTAGTTCTTATGCTCATTGATTCTAGCCTGTTTTTCAGTTAAGGGAGATCAAGACTAAGAGTGCTTTTGAGCTTGTAGATTTGACTTCTCTCCATGAGACACACACATAAATGAAAACACGAGCTGCATGTAAGTAAAAGGTGGGGCATCTCTGTCAATAGAAGCCTGGTTAATTCTGGGTTGAATTAGTTTATTTATACTCCATTTAAGTTCAGACAGATTGTCACTGCCATCTGGTTCCCAGAGAACAGCTAGAACAAGCACAGTGAAGTCTATGCTTAGATTTAATTTATCAGAATTTCACATCTTGCTGGATCTGTTGTCACACAGTTTCAGAAGATGGGGAACTTTGGTCACACCAAATTTGTTGGACAAAAACAAAAGCTAGTGATATTAAACTTTAACTAGACAAAAGAGCAAGGTATAGTTCCAGTCTCAAAATAGCCACCTATTTACTCTTTGCTGCTGAAAATGATAGTGAGGATTCGGAAGAAGAACCTGGGAATACCTGTGTTTTATGCTGTGTGTGAGTCTATGGTTTTCTAATCATTCGGTATGATTCAGGCTGAGTTCTATTTACTTTGAAAGGCATCTTCCTTCTTAGGCATTAGGTTCTGCTGGAACTTCTGTCCAGAGTACACAGCCTCGAGCCTCATAGGTTAACCTTGTTAACTCTGCATTTCTTTGAGGTACAGAGGGATGCATCTGTGTTTCTGTAGAGTGGTATTCCAGATAGAAATGCTACCTCAATTTTGAAAGTTGTCTCTTGATATCACTGATTTTGTAGTTATTCAGGACAAGGGAACCTTGCACAATAAAGGAGATAACTGCATCGTCTCTAAGATTTCATCTTTCAGCTTCAAATTACAGATTCATATCTGTCTGTTGAATGCTCCGTGGTAGGCATGCGCCTTAGCCTATGATCTCCCAGTAGAGCTAATATTCTATTTAAGTTCTCCTTGAAGAAGTATTGCTAATATTCTTTTTTAGCTTATAATGGATCTCTGAGCTCTGGAGAATAACTTTTTAATCTGCTGACTTTAGAAGTTGGAATACATCATCTCATTTTGGAGTTTTCAACCAGGAGGCTGTATACCTGATTAAACTGGTTTATAATATATGCTGCAAAACAGAAGTGCAACGTTAATACTGTTGCGTATATATATGCTTATCATGCGTATCCCACAGTTAAATTTGCCTTGGAGATTGCTCATCTGACGTGATTCACTGTGTAACTAGTAATGATTTTTCCCTACTGCCAGGTCTAGTTTCTGTCTGTGTAGCTCCACGCACACCAAGGATTTGCTGCTCTTTAGACCTCATCCTCGAAGGTTTAATACACTGGAGCAATTTCCTTTTATGTGAAGCTTGCCCTCTTCCTCAAAGAAGTTTTATTTCTTATATTACTGGCCCAATTTCCTCTGACTAAAAATACTGAAAAAGTATATATCAGAATTAGAATTGGAGTCTCAAGTCGCAGCTACATCTCAGGTCTGTAATATTGTTGAGGTTCTGCAGCTTTCTAATTACAGGCTCCGAACCCAGTAAATAGGGAGTTTAAAAAAATGAAAAAGGTTGAACCTGATGTATGATCTTGCGTATTAAATGTGTGGGTTTTAATCTCCTGATGAAGGAAGATTAGGTTGTCTGTTCAGAAGTGAGATGGGGATAAACATAGGTTACACAATTGAGAGAGCATTTTAAATTGCTTTTCTGTTCCTTTTGATTCTTCTGACACTCTAGTGCTAGATCTTCAGTTGTTTATATTGAAGTTCCTCAGTTTTCGTAGCACTTATTTTGTCTGAGCTATATTTGAATTCTGTGTTCAGTGTCAGAAGCACAATTACTGTGAAGCTTAATGGCTTAATGTATTTTATAATCGCAGTATCAGCATCTTGAGTCAGTGTTCCTAGAAAATGCTCTCTCGGGATTTAGTTGATCATTTTTAAAATTACTGAGACCAATATCATATGTTTGCCTGTTATAAAAGGATGAACTTACAGTACAAGAACCAAGTGATTGGGAATATGCTATTTTTAATCCAGAATTGGTTGTACTCAATATTGAGAAAGCTGCTATGAGAAAAGCAGAAGATATCTTGTCTCTCTGTGATGGAATGCCTCTTCTGGACAAGGAAGCCTTCTGGGAATAGATTGATCTTGAGGACTCACTGGAGCCTTTGTGTCACTGAATGGTTGCCACTGGTTGGTCACTCAATGTAGTTGCAAAGGCTATAGAGTAGGTATAGTACTTAGCAAAATTGAAAAGCCCAAGTATTGCGTTATAGGAAAAGATAAACCTTTTGACAACATCTTGGATGTCTTTGATAAATACAAAGCTGCTTTTTAAAGTAGGGGTTTGTGGCTGCATAGATTGTTGCTTAATATAAACACTTGCAAATAGAACCGGTTATATGCACACATTGTGATAAACTTTCTTAATTCTGTTTGCTCTCTTTGCAGGCTGCGGACTTGAGTAAACCAATAGACAAAAGGATATACAAAGGAACACAACCTACATGCCATGACTTCAATCACTTAACAGCCACAGCAGAAAGTGTCTCTCTTCTAGTGGGCTTCTCTGCAGGCCAGGTCCAACTTATAGACCCTATTAAAAAAGAAACTAGCAAATTATTTAATGAGGAAGTAAGTAGAAATCTTAACGTTGTTGCATGCGATGTATTTGTGATATTAAAGTTCCTAGATTCTCAAAGTTCTGTAGGAGGCTCCATTTGCCTATGTGGCTTATCATTCAGTCACTGCCTTTGTTTTACAGCTGTTCCATTGGCTTGGAATACCTATACAAAAAAGTGTTATTCATGAAGGAATCTTTTGGGGTTTAAGATTAAAAATTAGGGCTTTCTAGTTTGGATAATATTGTAACTAGAGTTAATGACAGTTAACTGCTGGAAAAAAGGTCTACAAGTCTAAATATTGCTGCCTGTGCTCTGCAGTGAGTTGTTATTGAGATTTCTGTTTCCGAATGAAGCAGAAAACACTTAAGCCCCTATTTAACTTATATATTATGTTCAAAATATTAAATAAGGTAAAAATACCAATTTTTATGGTAATGATATTACAGCAGAAACTGCCTGTATCAAGGATTCCTAAAGGCTTGCTTGGGGAAGAGTAGGATATCAAGCTGAATGCTGCATAGAAAATGCTGAAGGTTTAGGAGATCTTGGCATGTGATGTTCCTGAAAGAAACTCAACATCTTTTTTCCACTGCTGTGCAAGAAGGAAAGATAGAAGGGAAGACTATGGGGACACTAACGCCAAGTTACAGGAGCACTGGCTCTGATAGCCTGGTAGTATTGGCATTCTTAGAAGTGTCTGGATGCTGACAAAAAAGAAATCTGGTACAACTTCTGACAGCATTTTCTTCAGAGGATAACCTATGGGAATTTGGGTGGTTTGGGGGGAATGACTGGGTTTTTGGAGTGTGTTTTTGCTCATTTTTGTGTTTTAATCCAGTTGCAGGCGAAAGGGTTAGTAATAGCTAAGCGCTTTGTAGAGCTTTGTAGGTTTTCGGGTGGTGATTTTTTGTGGGTTTTGTTTCTTCGTTTTGTGTTTTTTCTTTTTTTTTGTGGTGTTTTTTGTTTGTTGTTTTTTGGTTTTGTTTTTTTTTTTTAGAAAATTCAAATCTGGATAAGAGCTTTGCAGAGCAAGTTAAGCTTTGCTCAGCTTTCAAACTGAGCAAGCATATTATTCCCATCTCAGAGAGATGTGTTGCTCTGCTCTGTCTTTGTGCAAAGAAGATTGAGGTATTGTTCTCAATGGGGATGTTTTATAATTAGAACTAATTCCCCCTCAGCTTTCTAAAAGTAGCTACATCTAGATCAGAAGAGGGGTGTTTTTCTTCTTACCTAGCCTTTTCCCACCTGCTCTGTCTCTGCTTCTATTGAATGGGAAACTGTGCTGGAGAATGTCTTGATGTTGCATGGAGTGCTCTGTTTGGTAGAAAGCTCTGTGTAAGTGGTTGAAATGCTAATTTTAGCATTGTCCTAACATCCATACCCCTGCCCTGCTGCTCCCCCTTCTCCCCCCCAGAAAAAACACAACCCACTCCACACCAAAAAACCCCAAACATTAACTTTGGTGCAGCTTCAGCACTGGGAGTGGTAGTCTGGATGTGAACAAGTTACTTGTGTCTCTGATTTAATCTTGTATGGTGATAGTGTAAGTATTACAAATGGCAGTAGAAATACTATAAACAGGTAGAGTTTCCTATCACAGAGCAGTTCCTACTCTTGCAGCTGAACCATAGTTGCTTTGAGAAAACCTTCTGCTGAAATATTTTCATATAAAGGTCCGATGCATGCTTACACACATTGATGTTGTTTACACTGGAGACACTGAGGCAGTAAAGCTGTGTTGCAGGGTGAATAGATATTGTGGTAGTCCACAAATGATGGAAGCACTGAAGCCACTTTCCATTAGACAGTATTGTCTTTTCTTTGTGCTATAACCAGCATTACTTTGCTGCGTTGGGAATAAATACATCCTTTGACGATTTGGTGGAAATTAAATGAGATGATCTATTTTCTGCAAAGCTGATGTAAGGGTTTGCTCAATGCTACCAAAACTACATGCGCTGCAGGCTAGAGTTAAATGACAGATTCTTATTTCCTACACTGATCTTATCTGCAGTTACAACCAGTTCTAAAACTTTTATATATTTTTAATCTGTCAGTTAGAGTATTCAAGTTTGCCCTGAATGTGTTTGGAAGATCTGGCTTGTATCCAAAAGACGTTTCAGAGAAACATAAATGAGCATTGGTGTTTGAGGCAGTTCATTTGTCTCAAGATGAAGGTGCCTGTTGAGTTTTGAATATATTTAGAGTTTAGATAGTGTTTGAGAATAAACATGTCTTCACAGGGAGAAGGTGGTTTAAATGAGTGTTTACACCTTTCAACAGATTAGCACTAGTGCTAGTGGTAACAGAATTCACTGCCTGCCCTGTTAGTAATTGGGTCATTCAGGTAGCCCAGAGCTCTGTTTTGACTATCACCTGTGAAAAAGCAATCAGGATAGCACTTAATCATATGTGAAAGATGAAATAACTTGTTATGACACAGAAGATTATGTAGAACTTAAAATGCAGTAGCCTCAATGCAGTCTAACTTGTTACTCTTCCTTTTTTTCTTTTTTTTTCTTTTTTTAAAATTCTATTGATGTAGAGGACAATAGGGAATTGAAAGGCTGAGGTGAGTGATGCTATGCAGCTTGTGGCTGCCTACCTGAATCAATCCGTATCAACAGTGGTATTCCTTCTGGCTGTTTCAGAATTAAATTAGTGATACTTTCTTTCTTATTCCCAAAACCAACCAAGTATACCTCCAGATTCAGTTGTTTCCAGGTGATAGTTGGTTATTCTCAAGCCTTGCAATTGAATTGTGTTTCTTTCATCTTTTTTAAATTCTTTTTTTAATTTAAACTAAAGCCTTAAGCTGCATTCTTTTCCCTAATAAACTTTTCCTATACCTGTGTTGCCAAAGCTTTCTGTCAGACCTTAATGCATATTCCTTGATTACCTCAGTTTTTCCACTCCTTTGTGGCCTATGCCTATAACTTTGTCTCTTCAAGCTTGTTGAAATATGGCTAGCAAGATAATTTTCCTAACTGGGGACTGAAGTTCATTCACTTACTATTCTTTCACCAAACTGAACATAAGCTCCTTATCTCAGCCACTCCACTGATTTGCTTGATACTACACTCAGTCCATTCTTGTAATGCATCTGCCAGTCACGCTGACTTTAGGTCTGGTGTTGTGCTGCAGAAGTGTGTGAGCCCAGTTGAAAGCTTTTAAAAACTCTGAAGTTGTGGCTTTTGGAAGTTTTATCTTCCTGCCGAATTTAAGTCTCTCATGGTTGAGAAGAGGGTAAGGTGTAGTAATTTGCTACAGTATCAGCTGAAAGCCCCTCTGCATCTTGTCTCTGAGCTAATCTGTCCTCATTGCAGATTGCAATCTTCTGTTTTGTTTGTAGCCTCCTTGAGGTAAAGATCAGGTTTGCAGGATTTCTGTATGATATTTAAGATTGTGTAGCCCAACGTGATTATGGACTTAAAATGCCATTTCCAGTGTAAAATTTGAGCAGCTGCTCTTATGAATAGAGGTTGTATGTCAGGTTGAGCTGCTCCAGAAGAGGAGAGCAAGAAATTTTGCTTTGTTGCCATGCTAGTGGTAGTTTTGTAATCAGAAGACCATTGCTTATAGCAAGCTAGTTGGGCTGATGTTCCCTGTCCATGTTCTCTGTGCACCAGGTAACTTTTTGTCTAGTATTTCTGATATCATCATTACCGAGATATGAATGATCTGTAGCAATGAATACATACAAACTATTTAATATATTGCAACAGAAGCTAAGAATATGTTATTTTAAAGTTGCTGCAGTTGAGAAAAAGTTCCCAGATTGTTACATCTTGGCTCTCAAGCCCAAAAGGGCTAATTTAACCAAGGAGAAATGACAGAAGAGAGGCTTCCTGGTGTTACATCAAGGTTGACAGCAGCAAAAGTATTTTATAAAATGGCCAAGTGCTGTTTTCCAGTGTTAGTTATAGACCCAGAATGAATAACTATCAATGTATTGTCCAGTGTTTGGGGGTTTTTTTGTTTGTGATAAATAGCAAAGCAAGATTTTTGGGGGATTTTTTTTCTTTGTGTTTTTTTTGTTTGGTTTTTTTTTTTGTTGTTCTGGTATTTCCTTAGGTGCTCTCTATTTGCATTCTTGCCTTTTGTGTAGCTCAACTCTTCTTTCAACCTATAATCAATCTATGCCAAATACAAATCTTGAATGTGCATGTAAAGAATTACTTCTCTCCAAGTTGCAGTTGAGTGATGCCATGAGCAACTTTGTAAGTCCACCAGAACTACACTAGCAAACTCAAGGAGTCAAACTGCATCTCTCAGTTCTTGCAGCATTGTAGACATTTTGGTCAGGAATGTTTAATGTGTGTGTTCATTCTTTTGCAATGATGGACTCTATTAAAATGTTTTTCTTTAAAGGAAACTTCTTGATCAGGTGGTAACTGAGAGTATTGACAGGTCCTTGGCTAATGAATGAGAAGTAATTGGAGGATGGGATTGCGAGGTGAAGAGTATGCAGTGCCTTCTGAGTTCACTGAACTCACTGAACCTCGTTCATTTAACTACCGACTTTCCAGCCACATGATAGCAGGGTGACTGTGTGTGTAGCTTTTGCTCCCTGAATCAGTAAAAGCTTCTAAAGGCGCTTTTTTAATTAATTCAGAGGATGGATTTTATTTGTAATTTCAGATAAAACCAGAGTCTAAATTTACTGTTGTTGATTTGTAACCTGTTTGCTATGTAGTACAGATGAGTAACTGCCTTTTTCTCCCTTTAGCTCTTTTTTTGTTTTCTTGATTGTTTCAATTCATGCTCTTCGACCTACACAGCAAAAAATAAACCTAAAACCAGTACCTTTAGATGCATAACAACAGGTTGGCTTGACTGAAGTATGTTCTTTGTGGAATGTGACCAGACCGTAATAATAACCTTTGGTAGCTCTTTGTCTAAAAGTAATTTCCTCTTTACTGCCTGATAAGATGATAAGTTTTTGCAAATGCAATAACGTAGCTCCTTTCTAGAAAGTTGAGTTCACTTTGGTTAAGTATTGTTCCCCATCCCCCCAGAAAGCTCAGATTTACGCTTAATCATTAAAACTTTAATTTTCAGACTTTCTGATGTGTATCTTCTTTGTTTTTCACAGAGACTAATAGACAAGTCCAGAGTAACCTGTGTAAAATGGGTACCAGGTTCGGAAAGCCTTTTCCTAGTAGCTCATTCCAGTGGCAATATGTACTTGTATAACGTGGAGCACACTTGTGGTACCACAGCCCCGCACTACCAGCTACTTAAACAAGGAGAAAGTTTTGCAGTTCACACTTGCAAGAGTAAATCCACAAGAAACCCTCTGCTTAAATGGACAGTAGGTGAGGGTGCCCTGAATGAATTTGCCTTTTCCCCAGACGGGAAGTTCTTGGCGTGTGTGAGCCAGGATGGCTTTCTTCGTGTGTTTAACTTTGATTCGGTGGAATTGCATGGTACAATGAAAAGCTACTTTGGAGGACTGCTGTGTGTGTGTTGGAGTCCCGATGGGAAATACATAGTGACAGGTGGAGAGGATGACTTGGTCACAGTTTGGTCTTTCGTGGACTGTCGAGTAATAGCGAGAGGCCACGGACATAAATCATGGGTCAGTGTTGTTGCGTTTGATCCATATACCACTAGTGTAGAAGAGAGTGACCCGATGGAATTTAGCGGTAGTGATGAGGATTTTCAAGACCTTCATTTTGGCAGAGATCGAGCAAATAGTACACAATCTAGGCTATCCAAAAGGAACTCTACAGACAGTCGTCCAGTAAGTGTTACGTATAGATTTGGTTCAGTAGGCCAGGACACACAGCTGTGTTTGTGGGATCTTACAGAAGATATCCTCTTCCCCCACCAACCTCTCTCAAGAGCAAGGACACATACAAATGTCATGAATGCCACAAGTCCACCTGCTGGAAGTGGTGGAACTAACCCGGGAAGTAATGGAAACAGTATCACAACACCTGGAAATTCTGTACCCCCTCCTCTTCCACGGTCAAACAGCCTTCCACACTCCGCAGTCTCAAATGCTGGCAGTAAAAGCAGTGTCATGGATGGTGCCATTGCTTCTGGCGTTAGTAAATTTGCAACTTTATCGCTACACGATCGGAAGGAAAGACACCATGAAAAAGATCACAAGAGAAATCATAGCATGGGACATATATCTAGCAAGAGCAGTGACAAACTGAACCTAGTTACTAAAACCAAAACGGACCCAGCTAAAACTTTGGGAACACCTCTCTGTCCCCGAATGGAAGATGTTCCCTTGTTAGAGCCTCTTATCTGTAAAAAGATAGCACATGAGAGACTGACTGTGTTAATTTTTCTTGAAGACTGTATAGTCACTGCTTGTCAGGAGGGATTTATTTGCACATGGGCAAGGCCTGGTAAAGTGGTAAGTTTTAATCCTTAATGCTGCATCAAAGAACTAGAACTCTGAATAGGTAGTTTTCTTGAAATATAAATGAATGTTGAATATAAAATTTCTTTATGCTTAATGTAAAAAAAAAATCCTCAGAGCCATACTTTTGGATACTGCATGCCATATTTCTGAATGATTTGAAGTGTCTTGGATACAATTATTAAGTATAGTTGCCTTCCAGCAGAAGAAATAAATACTGTGCATCTAAACTATTGATCAGTGTTCTTCTACTTAAGCATAACCACAATATGGTGAAAGCTATTTATGTAAAAATTGAAGTAAAACCTGTCAATCACTAAAATAATTATAATCCTTCTAATGTTTTCTACAAAATACAGCACTCCAAATGAGAGTAGCTTATGAAAAGCTGCTGCTTTTAAGTCTAATGAGAAATGTGAGCCTCTGAAAAAATTTAAACCAAAGTGTTTTGTTCCTACATACTTCTCTGTGGTGGCCTGCCATTAATGTAAAACCACTTCTTATTAAAACGTCAGCCATTTTATGCACAGATTTGTGAGCCCTTTACTGACTGTAGCTTATGCTATTGAAATTGTGAATCGGTGTTATCAAAGAACTCTAATTTTTGATTTATGTATTTGTTAAGTTAGAGTAAACCATGCAAGCTTTCTCTAGGTAGCTTCAGTGTCATGTTAGTGTCGGTTTTGTTAGGCAATGTTATCATCGACAAGCTTGTGCTTTTTGATGGCACCTGTTCTATCAGTTGAACCTTCATTAAATATATTACTAGTTTTAACTCTTGTTCTTAATGCACTTGAACACAGATAAAACTTTATTTTTCTTCTGTCCAATATATTAGCAAGCTAAATTTTGAATGAAGCTAAACGTGGTGATTTATTTTAATAAAAAGTACTTTGTGCTACAATAGCTTTGTTTGCCAGCAACATTTTAAAGAGATACAGCTATGAATGCATTACCAGAGTTGATCTAGAAAAAAGACCATTATTTTTGTGAAAAATTCTGAAAGGGGATGTAGGTTATCACCTGAAGAAAAAGAAATAATCTAGTAATACCTGAATATTGCCACGTTGGGCAGCCTAAATGAAAATCTGATGTTCATTAGGTTTTAACCATTTGATTCACAAACCTGACTTCTGAAGTAGAGGTACTGCATCATATATTTATATACCACATCTTCATTGCTATAAACTTTTAAGTGCAACTCGATAATTTTTCTTAAACTGTGTAAACTAAGTTTCATTGAGATGTTACCAAATTTGTCACAACATAGGTATGTGTAAAGAGCTATGTCTGCTCTGCATCTTAATGCATATTTAAAGCATTTTTAATGCATATTTAAATGCATACTAAAATCTGTAAACCCTTTTCTGGGGAGAAGGACGGAGGGCATTACCTAAAAGTGCTTTTTGCCTAAAAACTACAGATCCAGCATTAATTAAAAACAAAAAAACCCAAAACCCCAACCTCCCCCAAACACTAAACTCTTTAAAATGTTTGTCCTAAATGAAAATACTACAGCAGTTATCACTTCTGTGACTCAGTGCAATTCATGTCTTATGAATTAACTTTATACGTGTACAGCAGTGCCTCAGATTTCTATTGTGACCTATATTTTCTCTTTGTTCTAGAACTCCTTTGCTACTACTAAACACTACACTGTTAAATTTATTTTCAGTGGCAGAGGTGGGTTTTGTTAGACTGGGTATAACTTAAATATTTTTGTGTATTGACATTTCAAATATTTCAGAGATAAAGTATGCAGTACCAAAAAAATCAGGATTTATGTATTGGCCAATATGGAAATCTTTAATTACAGGTAAGTAATTTTCATGCTGAAGTTATCACTTTCAAAATTAATATATTGCACACTGATGTAAATGCCATATTGTTTAGGAAGTATTTACTTAGAAATTTTTTCAAATTAATTTGTTTTTCTGATTCACTTGCATTTCTAGTGAGCTCACTCTGCTAGTAAAAATTAAATTTTGGTGGCATGTTTACAGGGCTTTGATAGGAAAATATTTGTGCCAGAAGGACGTTACGAGCATCCTTTTTGTTTATAGGAAAGCACTTAATAATTTTATTTAATGAAAATTGTCAAAGTATAAAACACTTATGGTAATGTCTTTCTTACTGGGTTATATACCATTCATTTCTGTTTTGCCAGCTGTTTTATCCTAGGCTGTCCCTTTACTATGGGGTTTAAAGCTGCTATTTCTAGTCTTCCTTTTGAAATATGGGTCCCCAGGTGATCTTAAAACTCTGTCACATTTTTGTCTGCCAACTCTAGAGTGAAAGCCTCTGAATCTTGATGCTTCTTCCATTATTGCCTCAAAAGGCCTTCATTAAATTCATGCCACTGCCAGAAAGAATTGGATGGAAAACTGAAGCAAGTCTAATGTAATTTCCATTGAGCCAGTGCTACTTTTCATTCTCATTTTTAATAGCCATCAAAACACGTGCTGGATAACTGGGCAGTACATGACAAGTTCTTTTAATTTTTCTGGTTGGGCTGGTGCTGCACTTAGTGGGGAAAAAACCTCCAGAAATGTCTCTTCAGCCATGATCCTCATGATAACGGGTAGACTGTACAGTGCTTACGGAGTGTCCTGACAGTGTGTTTATGAACTCTCCAAATTACTACTTCGGTGTATCCATAATCATACCTTGAGCTTCCTCACTGGGCATACCATTATTGCATTGCACTTCCAGAACTGCTGTACTAACTCCCAGTCAGTGAGGTCAAGTGAATGGCAAAACTCGGTAAGGAGCAAGTTGAATGAGGCTCAGGATTCATTAGTTTCAATTTTTCACTCTCACTTTTTGTTAGCCTCTTTCTGAGGAAGAAGGTTTAGGGTGGTGAGAGAAATAGATTGCCTTAACAAGAGTACGAACTTTCTTCTCAACATGGTGACAGTTAGGGCTCTGCTCTCCCTGCCCTGTCTTTGCCAGCTCCTGATGGGAAACCTAAGTGGGACTACAGAACTGTTGCATTGATCTGAAAACATAGAAAAAGAACTTTAAAGGAACCAGGGTAAAATTCACGTGTTATCGTTATAATTACTTCAAACTAAATTACAGGACCTGCAGAAACAGTTAAAAAACAACAACAAAAACAAAAATCCCAACCCAGCAAAACCCCTGATAAACCAAAGTGGTACCTGGATATGCAAAACAAGTTCTGTCTGAACTTATTGGTCAGCGAAACTGTATGATTTCTGTGTTTGACTTCAGAATTAACTATTCACCATCTTGTACAGTGACTCCACTTTATCTAAATGAAACTTGCTGAGTAGTTCTTTCCTGAGTGAGAAAGCTCAAGGTGAGGTTGGCCAGAAGTACGACCAGGTGAAATGGCAGTGTATAACCTAGCAAGATTAACATGCTACCATTTTGTAAAACAAATGCACATGGAATTTATTTATTTGACTTATTGTACAGTAAAACATAGACTTAAATTATAACATCCTTGAATTTTCTAGTTAACTACAATTGTAGTACAGTATCATGTTTTAGTATGACTTCTGTTTTAGTGAAAGTACTTAAACATTCATGTACTATATTTGAGTGAGATGAGCAGCTATACATACTAATTCTTCCTCAATGGAAAGGAGCATTTCATCATTACAATTGAAGTTCAATTGCTGGTATTTAAGTACTATCAAATAGATTTCTTTCAACGTGATACGGTATCTGTATAAACTTCAGGGATGATTATAGTAAAACTGAAACACAGCTATATGACTTCAGGTTACCATGCTGAAATTTGAAGCTTTCTGTAATGTGCATAATAGCAAAGTTGCACATAGCATACCCACATTATCAGGGTGAATTTAAACCGAGTACACTGGTGTGATATTTATAGCAAGGTATGTGTGTTTGTGCGTGTGTGAGAAGGTGTGACTAGTGGCTCCAGTAAAGCCAGGAGAGATCATAACCCTGTAAAGGCTTTATGATGAGGATGTCTGGATTAGGAAATAACATGACTTTTACTAAACGCTTTTTAGAAAACCCATGTTCTGAATTATCACCTCGTAAAATTTGATTATGTACTTGGAATGACTGTATATGTCTGCCCCTTTAACAACATAAAGCTACTAAATTAATATTTAAAATGCTGGCCTGCTTATGTTACAATAATAAAATTTGTGTCAGTTAATTTACTGTCAATTTACATGTAAAGATTAAACAATATTTTTTTCTGCATTTTATGAATTCTGTATACTGGAGTTTGTTAAAGATTGACATGTTAGGTGATACTGTACAAAATTGTATTGACTACCTTTAGTGAAAATCAAAAGTAAAATTCATATGTATTTCCTTTTTACACTTCCATCTAATTTCTTGACAACTTGAATAAATTTCATAGAGCCTTTCTAACATGAACTATTGTTAATTTAACTGTTGCAATAATTAAGCTTTAAGAAGTATTGTTGGTATATTTATAATTTTAAGAAGATCATGTTTGTTTCATACTGCTTATTTTTAGCTGTTCTGTTGTCACTGTTACAGCTGAAGAACTTTACTAAATACTTGACATTACAAAATAACTTGCTGGGGTTGTCCTCTGTATACTGATGTTAAATAAAAATGTGTGATTGAACTGTAAATGTAGATAACTTTCAATAGTCCTTTCCACATTTGAGTTTTAATTTATCTTGCAGTCCTTAGGTGGTCTTATGCTATCATACTGTACTGAACAAATGGCCACAATGAGAGCTGTTAACTTGCCATATTTTAAAGTAAGAAATTGATTGCATCCTGTAACCTGCTCTGAGTAAATGTTTTACCTCATCGCAAGATGATGCATACGTTGTTTTGTTTAAATCTTGCCGATAAGGTCATTTCTCATTTTATTTTATTTAGGACTAGAGTAATATGAAGTAGAATACTTATCAAGCCACTTACCAAACTTGTTTAAACTTCAGTTCAGTAAAACACGGACACGGATGTATCTAGATTCTCTCTGCCACCTGTCAAACAGGAGCTGGGGCAGAGTGTTGTAGTTCCTTCTAGGACTCTACAGGAGCTCTTTCCTCTGTGGACTCCGGTGCAGGGTATGTTCTTTATTCCGGCTTTAGATCTTGACATTTATCTAATGAATGCTGCATATCCCTGAGGATATGGCTCACTCAGATGATTCAAGCGCTTTCTCTCTAGAAAAACTGTGGCTAGTCTAGAACTAAGATAATCTGAACTAGAATTAATCTAGTCTGAAACTTCGGCTGCAAAATCTCTTGGAATCAGTTTAGGTGAAGACTTAAGACTTTGCCTTTCCATCTGAGTGGACTAGAGATTGTGTCACCCTTTGCAGCAGTGGTTCTGTGTTAACTGATGAAAGAGCCAAAAAAATTATATTTACTGAAGTGTTTCAAAGGCACTGTTGAAAAATTTCAGTGAAAGAGTCAGTTACTTTGGACCTGGTCTTAACTGAGGTCGGGCTCTGTCTCTTAGGTGAAAATACTCCATAAGCTAAAGCTGTGAAAATGATCTTTCTTATGTGAGCTTGAGAACCTTCTGGCACTTTAGAAGGTACTGATTGACCACTATGGTCATCATATATATATAACTTACAAATATATATATATATCTTTAAGAACAGGTGCCAATGGAGGAACAAAATCAAATCCATCCTGAAAGCTTCTGGGCACAACCAGTTACATCAAGTGATGCAAGAAGTGGTTGGCCGAACCAGATTCTCAACAGTCAGTGTGAGCATGAACTGAAATTAACTTCCACAAGTTCTGTGGTCACAGAAGGTACTTTGGCAAGAGCTATCTTGGAATGTGAAGTGTCATCTTGCTTGTCCTTATTTAATAACATGGCACAAACTTCTCAAGGAAATATCTTGTATGATCACATTCTTTTTTTGGGTTTCAAAGTTGGAGTTTAGGTAGGTGCTGATCAGCCTTATCAAATTCATTTGGCTCATTTCTTCCCATGGGAAGATCACACTTTACAACTAACCAAAATGGGCTTGCCTTAAGTCACATGCTTTCCCCTGAACGTTTTCCCTGGGTTATCTCCATTTCATTATTTTCTAATCTGAAAATGTTAAACCTTACAGACTTTTGTAGTTTGAGGAAGCTAGGGAAACAACTGTTCCTAAGCACGTGAGCCCTTACTACCTAAAGGAAGCTTAAGGTCCTATTGCTTGAGCTAATCAGGTTTCTGCAGGCAAAAGCGTTTTGTGCTTTTCCCAGCATACAAATAATTGCATCTTATAAGCATATCCAAGAGAAGAAGAAAATTCATCTTCCATTGTACTAGTCTTGAAGAAATCTTGCCTTGTATCACTAGACAGATTTTTTGTTAGTCTGCTGGCTTGCTAGCAGCCTTGAGTTTTCTTTTTTATTGACAGTGACTACAATGGTGATACACCTCTGTTAGGAGAGAAAAAACCTCCTTTGTGTACACAGAAGTTGCAAGTGAAACCTCCTTGATGCTTCTACATGGTTCTACAAGATCTGGTGTCAAATGGTTTAAGCATTTACACTTTTCTGTAACAATACCAGAACAAAGAAAGAAAAAAGCAAATGGAAAACAAATTAATGTATTTAAAACTTTGTTCATTGAAGATACAGACTGTGTAAAGATAGGTATCAGCTTTGCTGTATCCCCCTAAATCCCATACAGAGTATTTCTTTGTAGTATGTTGTGTGAATGTTCAGCATGTGCTTCCTTGAACATTCTCAGTTAATTAATTTTATGACTGCGTTAGAGATTAATATCTGATTTATTGAGTATATGCAGTTCAGAGACTTGTGCTAATAAACGCTGATTCATTTGGTTAAGAAACTGTCAGAGATTTTGTTCATGCAAATCCTACAACCAATTCAGTTGATTTGGCTGCAGCATTTTAAGCAAATGTGGAAAATCTCATTCTGTTTTGGCATACTATTATTGCTCAAATGCTGTATTAGATTGTGGACTTTTTTGTCAAGCGAAGGGCTTGGTCCAGATTACTTTTTCAGATTACTCCAGGAATATCATTGTTCTGGCCAAGAATAACCTACCCATGGAATGCTCTTCAAATAAGAAAATCCCATTATTTCATATACTGGTGGCAGCAGGAATGCTTTAACAAATTAATGCCATTTTTGAATGGGCATTCATTAATTCAGCCATTTTTAGAATTTGTTTAGTTGCATTAGAGACTTTTTTTCTTTTTTACATTGGTTGGTTCTTACGTTGGACCATTTGCTTTGTTTTTTCTACCTTTCAACTTCAAAACAAAGTAGGAAAGACACGCAGAGTTCTGACATCCAGCGAGTCACTGAGAGTCAGCTGAGCTGTTACGGGAGGCTGAGCGTGTGCCAAGAGCGCTGTGAAGCAGCACAGACATTAACTTCACACTAATCTGCTCGTATGTCCAAACTTGCAGTTCATTTATCTGCATTAGTGAAACTACACACGATGGCATCTTTGGCTGCAATTAATCCCGTTCTTATCGACATGAAGAAAATATTAACTCAGTAGTTGCTGATGGGGTTTTTTTCCCTACTTAGTAGTATCTTTTTTTAAATACAGCCATTACATGCTGATCTTTCACAGAATTGGTTTCCGTTATGAAACCTTGTGTTTCATATCTTTGGGAAAAACCCCAAACTTTTGGCTGGAGCCCATGGAATTTTTAAAAAATACCTCCCCTGCAACCTCATGAATCGTGAGGAGGGTTGGTCCTAACACTGCTGCAGGTCTTCCTGAACAGAACACAGCCGTGAGCGCTGTGAGCTTTGGGCGGAAATGACCTCTCTGACTGTATCTGTTACAGCTTTTCATTCCTACCCTTGCGAGCCTATTTGTACCAAATATGCAAAGTCCTGTGTGTTTTGCAAAGTCAGAGAATGCGTAGATAAACATGGGATAGCCCTAGCAGGTGGTGCTGAAACAGTCTGTGTTCGTATGCTCACATTGCTAATCGACCTAAGAAAAACACCACAGTCCTCTGCTAAAGAAACACATCTCAGCTGTGTTCTGTTAAGATGATGTAGCACCTACTTGGAGGGCTGGTCCTCTCTGAGGTTGTGATGAAGATTGTTTTATCAAATTCCTGACTTGGGTCTCATAACTGTTCCATTTCCCACCCCCTGCTAGGCCCATGTGCTGACAAAACAGCACTACTAGTAAAAGACTGCATTTATTTTCAAAGCTCTTAATTTGTTTCTGCTGCTTGCTCAATATGATCTGTTTGTTCTGTAAGCTGATGCACTGTGCCGCATGGCAGATGTGCAGTTGTCACATCTCTGTTCTGTGTTCACTGTCATGGCTATTAAACCGTGCAGCTTGGCTATTGCACTAACAAGTTGCTGCAGCTTTTGTTCCATCTTTTACCACCTGGCTGACTAGACTGGGTGGTGTCGTCGCAGAAAACACTGCAGTCTTAATTTTTTTATTCTATCTTTACAGGCACGAGTTTTCTATATTTTTTTTCATAACCTTATACATCATATTCTTCCCAGAGAATGCAATTACAAATATTCTTGTCCCACACCCTTTGTATTACAGATCAGGCTCTTACAGAGTAACTCTTGTATCAAAACTAACTTTTTTTGAGCCCTCCCTTGCTTTTCTAACGTGGCTTTATGAAATTTCCTGTCTTACACCTGACATCTTCAATGGCCGTGCTGGAAAGGCTCTTAAATAATGGCAAAATACTGTAGAATCTTTCTTGTCCCTCAGGACCCATCGAGAACACTTTGGTAAAACTTCTGTGCCTAAAAACCAAATTCTTATCCTTGCTTTTCTTGTATGAACATCTAAGATCTAAGATGTCTTCTGACATTAAATACTTGGAAAAGCTCACAAAATTTCTGATCTCTCCGACCGAAGTGAAGTTCTGGAATGGCCATGGTAGCTTTGGCAACATTTAAGGCAGTACTTGTGAAGTTTTTGAAATGTCTGCCTGTGGTAGCACAAGGATATTGATCTTGAGATCTTTCCATCTTGGTGTTCCTCTGGCTTGCCTGCTCAGAGTTGCAGAATTAACTCAGAGCAAGGATTGATATATAAGGAGCTCCTAGTACCCACTTACTCAGAGCTGCCTGCACTGCATTTCTGCTCCTTACAGCAGGGAGTATTCATGGCCTGGGAGATGAAACCAGACCTGAGCAACTCCTTGCTCCTAGTCTTGAAATTTGAATTTCAGAGCGTCTGGTAGTTCACGGGTAACCAGGCACCACTCTGAATTCTGTACATGCCACCTGTTTCTGGAGGAGTTGTAGGAAAACAAATGACTCTTCATTTTGTTTCCCAACAACTGGTTGCATTACAGTCTAAATCTGATACGGGGATAGAGCTTATTTCTCTTTTGTATAGCATTGTTATAAGCCTGTTGAGAAAGACTTCTATTATGCCATCCCTAGTACTTCCCATGTGCTTCTAAAGCACACATTTGCATATGAACAGTTTGGATCACTGAGTTGTTAAAGACTGAAAAGAATACCTTTGGACATCTTTTCCAGGGTACTTGAAAGGTGCTTAGTGGATGTAATCTTCTGGCAAGAAAGGCCTTCCAGTTGCTGCTGGATTTAATAGACTTCTGAGGAATGCTTCGGTAATGAACTCTGGAGTTCTGATTTGTCTTCACCACTTTCAAACAAAACATTCTTGGTAAAAATTTTCAGAAGTGCTTCAGTAGCTTGTTTGCTCTAAAATTCTGCCTTTTTTTTCACCATCTATTCCTTAACTAATAACTAGGAAACTTTTTGTGCTCTTGTTGTGAAATATGCAGTGTCTTTGCACATCCTGAATGTCAAACAAGTTCAAAGACCAGCTCACTTCAGTCTACCTCAACAGTGTTTGAATCAGATATCCACTCCATAAACAAATTAAAATAAAGTGTTTTAGTTCCTGCAGGTGTGATTTATGGAGGACACCAAATTAAGTGCCACATAATTTATTACGTAGAAACATAATATAACATGGCGTGCATGTGGTCTGCTATAAATCCTACAAATGTATCCAGATTCATAATGTGTCTGAACTGGTAGTTTAGATGTTTTTTTAAAAAAAAGAAGGGCTACAGTTTTAGTAGAAACTTGATGACTTGAACCCAGCCAGTCCAGCCCTCCTTCCACCTCTTCAGCCTGTGGTCAGAGTTTTCTTCTATCAGTTATGACCTTTCAGTTCTTGGATCTAAGCAAGAAAGAGCTCCTGTAGATTCTGAAGATGTGACCTAATTCTGCATTGTGTGCTAATTGCTGCCTAAGCTTGTCTAGTTTGATGGATCTGAGTCACAGGATCTTAATTTTGAGGTAAGAACCTAAGCTGGTAGCTGTTTATAGGAACTGCTAAAAGTGCATTTGTCACGCCTCGTAGTAAGGAGTTGCACAGTGATTCTAATTGGTGTGCGTCCAGCTTAGCTGCCATTGTGCTCCTCAGCCTGCTGGTACTTGTTACAGCTAAATAATGACCTTGCAAGACGACCAAATTGTATTTGGATATTAAGCTTTTCTTAAGTAAGTCTGATATACAGTTACTTTTATGTGAGCAATTAAAAAGCGGCTGCTATACATAAATCTGAAACAGAATCTATCCATCGATATCTATCCATAAGGTATAGTTGCCTTAATCCAGAGCAGTAGCCTCTGTCTAGCCAGGGGTGCCGTGCAGTCATGGGATTATGTCTGAAATTAATTAAGTCTCATTTTATTTGAGTGGCGATGTAGTTAAATGAGCTGGTAAAAAGTTTTCCAGAGCGCAAGTTTAAATTGTAATGGGAAATCTTTACTGAACTCTTGCTCAGTGTTTCGTTCTCTTTTAAAATTACCAAAATAAATATTTGGTTAGATAATCTATTTTTCTATTCAAAGCTTGTAATATTCAATAGCGTGTAAGAGATGGAGCGATTCCCTGTATCAGGTTAGGTGTCAAACTTGTTGATACTGAAATAGGTTTGTTTCTTGCTACCCTAATAAAATGCTGATCACTTTTTTGGTGTATGATTTTTAAAGTTTTGCAGTTCACAATGACTCAAAATGCAAGGTAGATTAAATCAAATGCTGGGATCAGGTTCATCGTGTGCCATAAATGCACACGCTTTCTTTCTTATCGAGAGCTCTTTCGTGTGCTGCTTGACTGGTACCATAGTGAAAGCCACTGTGATTCTTTTGTAGGAAAGAAGGTGCTGATGTCTAAAGTAAGCAAGTGGTGGTAAAAATAAATTGTACTCGTTTTAGCTTCAGGCTAAGAACTTTATAAACAGGTTCTCTTGCTGGATTAATGTAAACTGCTTTGTTTGCAGGGTTTATTGTCATCCCAAAACCAGGCCAATTCTCCAAGTGGAACTGTAGTATAGCCATCACACTACTGCTAGCAAATCTCTGAACGCAGGACAAGAAGTAATGACAGTGGAACCAGGAGCTGTTCTTCAGGCAAAGAGCATCACAAATTATAATGTGGCAGAGTGTAAACATGGAATTATGTGAATCACATAGTAATTTGCAAAGGAATAATGTAATGAGTTCTTATTACAGCTAATACTGCTAGGCTGCTCACCCAAGGAAGAGTTTTCATTTTTTTTAAAAAAAAGCTTCCTTTGGTGCTGCAGGACAACATAGTAACATTTTTGGTTTTCTTTATACTTTCCAAGTCCAGTGTAATTTAATCTCTCTATATAAATATATAAATAAAAGACATATATATATATATATAGTGTAAAATAAAGTATGTTTCTTAAATTCAAGTAAGTTCAATGGTTAAACTAGTACTTCACCATTGTTTATTTTGCACTGATTTTTTTAACCAGAGGTGGCTAGAAAACAGCCTGGAATGCACTCATGGAAAATGAAAGTCATTACTTTCTGGCTTCAAAATGTTATTCAGGAAGATGGATGCTGCAATCATAGATTTTTAAAACAAAATTGTTTTGCACTTAAATAGTTTAATGCTAATAGAGAATTACTTTAAAATTGGTGTCCAGACACCAGAAAAACTATGTTGTGGAGAAAAGATCCTTTGTATCTATTAAACATTTATTTTAATATTGTTGTTTCCAACCGCAATCGGCTCTGTATTATATGTATAAATAATGTAAATCAGTGGTGGGGAAGGGGAGTAATGGATCATTACACTAGAAATTCTCATTCATTTAAGAAAGTGATATTTCTAATTCAGAAAATACATATTAAACTATCTTGAATATGAATTTTTGTTTACTTTCTGTTCAAATTCAGTCATTTTTGATGTAATCAGTCCTTTGTTGAATTAAATGTTTGGTACAGAAATATGATCTAAACTTTGTAGAACAAATTCCTTTCAAAAATATCTCATCTAGAACATTGCTTCATATTTAATATAGTTGAATTTCACTTAGGAAAATGAAATAACATTGTTATGTTCTCGTTCTTACTGGTTTATCTTCAAATACATCATACAGCAAAAGTCTTGCAGACAGGCAGCTTTGTGGGGTAAGGATTTTGTAATCACATAGCCCCCTATGTTTGCCTTGGGAGCTGTGAAGGGAAAGATCCAGCAGCAGCAGACCTACACACTTTGACTTGGCAATCCAAAATTAGGTCAACATATTGGAGTAGATGCGTTTCTGAGACAACTTGCTTGTCTGAAACCAGGCATCTCATTTATAATTCAACGCTCTTAAGCTGTTCAGTGTTATGGAGACAGACACATCCACGTATTGGTATGGTTTAATGTCACTTGTCTGAGCACACGTTATTTTTAATAAGTCAGCAATAGAACACTTAAATTGTCTTCAGTAGTTCTTGCAAAGAGTAAAAAACACCCCAAGAGATGCTGCTCCATGTCAAGCCCCAGAATGGCAGAAGATAGAAGACCCCACCATATCTTTCCCTTTAATCCTGTGTAGCAATATTCACAATCAGGCTTTTGCTGAATCTTGCAGCAGGCATCAGGCAGGCAGAGGGGAGCTTGCCCGAGGGTGCACATGCTGTAGCTGAGGGCACACATTAATGCCCCTCCTGCTCTCCACCGATAAAGCTAGGTAGAATTTTTTTATGCAAAAAAAAATGCAAAAAAATGCATGCAAAAAAACATGCAAAAAAAACTTCAGGCAGGAAAAGTTAATTTTTTTCAGAAATTGAATTAAAATCTGGGGAGAAACAACTGCAGTAGCTACTTGTTACTAAGTCTTGTAATACAGCTAGCATGTAGAAAACTGCCAGACGTTTATAAGCCAGTATTTAGGTTGTCGACTGTATTAAAGATGGAACTGTACTTTACAATTCTTACCTACTTACATTCTTCTAAAATATGAGGAATGGGGAAAATACTGAAACTGATTAGGATTATGGTTCAGCAGATTTTTTTTATTAACAGAGTGGGTTTAACTGTTAAAATACAGATAAACCTCCTCACTGAAAACTGATGTAGTTATCTCCCTCTAGACATCTCTTACGTAAGTGCTTCATACAGTCTGAGTCAAAATGAAACAGTTCAGAAAATATGCAGTAACTTTAAAAGACCTTTTTCCTTCAGCTGGAAAAGCACAAAACCAGAACTGAAAGGACCGTAGTATCCAACACTGGGGTAAGAGTAGCAGTTACTTGCATAGGTGTTTACAGAGTACATCCCTGCTACAAATCATAGTTGAACAGTGTACAAGAAGTGTATGTGGGTGTTCTTTATTCAGCCTCTTCTTTACTAGTAGGCAATCTTCTAGGAGCTTGAACTGCCCATCCCATCATATGGAAAAAAATTATTTTAGGAAGAAGGGGAATAGTAGTAACTTACCTGGAAAGAACGTAGAGTTCTACTATAGATACAGCTCCTAATAAATAACTTTTTCCTACTATGTTAAAAAAAAGCTGAGTGGAAAATAAGTGAGTGGAACACAGATAATCTCAATATGAATTTTAGCTGGAGGAATGAGGGTAGGAACAATACTTGCCAGTTTGTAGTTTAACGTTGAGTATATTCTAACTATAAAGCAGGTGGGAAAACTCAAGTTTGCCTACTAATGCAACAACCAGAGAGGTGTAAGTTGTCTCCAAAGGTATAACAGCAAAGAAATTGTTATGAAATAAATACCTGTGAAGCACCGTATGTGCCAAACTGTGTAAGATCCACCTGAAAGCATAAAATAAATGAAGAAAACATTCCAATGTGGTCCTTCACTTGAAATACCCGATTTTCATAGCAAAAATGAGCTGCTGAATGAGAAATTGCCTTTTTCATTGACAGCTTCAGATACAGAGTACATGAGAGGACTGCTGGTAGCATACAAGATACTACTCTGGTAGCCTTTTCACTCAAAGTTAAAACTTACCAAAAATTCTGTCTTATTCAAAAAAACAAACCACTTTTCCTGGTGTATGGATAAAGTAATTACCTACCTGATACTAATTATAGAAGCAAACAGTTGCAATAACACATTTGAAAGCAGAAAAGTATCTTGTGCACACAGGATCTGAGGGATTTTTTTTTTTAGTTGAAATGTTGAAATACTTAAACTTCAGCATCCTTGGTTTGAGGTTGCCAGAGAACGATTATGGGAAGCTACCAATACAATTAGCATATCTCCATCAGGAACATGCTCTTGATAATATGAGCCTTGGCCTACTGTATAATGCTTGGCCAGAGAGCTCTGAGTCTGAATAATCAGTCAAATATAGGGAGTAGGATTTGTCCTTTTTTTTAATCTTGTAGGAAATAACTGGAGAGCACGATCGCTCAGACACAGTAAGTTACCGATTTTTTAAACCATCACTTTTAGTGCTGCACACCATGCTCAACTCCAGATATATTGACACCAAGCAACTCAGCATCTTCCTCTCTGGCAAAAAAAACCTGGATAAGCTCATGGCACCCCTTGCTTAGCATTGTAACGGTAGGAAGCCAGAAGTTGCTGTTACACTGTGCTGCCTGTAGACTTGCCCCTTAATTCCATTTCCTAAGCCTAACATCACACCTTTCTTTCTTATATATATATATATAAACACACCTATGCTAGATATTCAAACAAATACTGTACTGCATTATTGTTGAAGCTCTCTCTCGCTGTTCTATAAGTATGAGCTGCTAACATGAAAGCATGATGGATTAACTGTAACAGAGCAGCAAAACTCAGCCAGTCACTCTCTCTGTGTACCCCCACTGCACTTTGAGATACCACGGTCAGGAGCACATTTTCTGCTTGGAACTTCAGGCAAGACAGCATGGATGCAGTGTGAGTTTCAATACATGAGGAAGAGCAGTTAGCTATACCATCCCCCCTTTATTACGGTGTTCTCACTCTACTGGTGCAGAACACTTCCTCCACTAAAACCCTGACAATGTATTTGTTCAACCCTAGTAAAAGAAATCTTCTATTCCTCTGGGATACCTAGGATGAGTAGCAGCAATTCAGGTTTCCCTGCAGAGCCTTGTTCATGTGCTATACCCTTATTTTACAAGAATTCTTGCCAGTGCTGGGATGTTTTTCTGTTCTTGCTATTGAGATTCTGAAATTCTGAGATTCTGATTGCTATGAAGAACTGGAACAAAATGAGCAAAGGTACAGTAGGCCATGAGGTAGGCACAAGATCTACAACTTGGACAGTCAAATTGGAATCTGTACCAAAGAATGAGTCCCACAGTATGCACCACAAACAGCCTGCTGGTACTGTCACATTTTAAAACATCTGCTAGTAAATGCCATGTTGATCCTCAGTACAGTATGTGAAAATAATACCTTCTTCAAAATGTGAAGATAAACATCAGAGAGACAGGTGCTCCAAAGCAGTAGATCTCAAAAGGATTCATAAGGAACCCGAGTCTCATGAGCTTCCCCACACTGAAAAGCTACAGTGTGGAATTTAGGCATGAAGCTGACTGGCAGAAGAAGGAATAGGATCTAATAAAGTCACAACAGAATCCTACCAGGACTGAGATGCTGATTCTTAAAAAAAAACAAACAACAAAAGCCATAGCAAAAAAGCCACCCTCTGGAAAACCTCTAATTAAGTGAGAACAATGGTTAGTGCATAGCCTATTAAAATCTCAGAAGGAGAGCTGAGAGCAGAACGGGCATAACTTATATTCTAGACAAGCAGTATTTTTATAAAAGCTTTATGTTAACGTGTATTTTACTGCACTGTTTGAGCTGCATCTTAAATTACTAAAATAAGTATTTTGTCTGGATTTAGAGCATCAATCTCTAATTGATGCTTAAGGGTTGGCTTAGTAACTTCAATGTTATCTGCTACCCAGTGCATTTTTTTTCATAGTTCCTTGTGCGCAGGAGTGACATCTAATACAGCATGCCCCTTGCCTGCCTTCTCATCCATTGCCTCATTTCTCACTTTGTTGTTGCACAGAAAATTTTGAACAGCCGCAGCAGTTCCAGAGGTGTTTGGTTCCTGGTTCAGGAAGGTAGGTGGAAAAGCTGATCGTTTCCCAGTTACAAGCAGAGTAACTTACGCAACCATTAAAAAAAAAAAAAAGTTATTTTGCAAAGTCTGTCTTGCACACATGCTTGGCAGGCAGAAGATTTTTAAACCCCAGATAGGTATGACTTGTACAAACTTTTTTTTAATAGCCAAATTTAAGTATTGCAAATTAATTACTACAAATTTTTAGGAAATCTGGGGAATTTTAAAGTCAGTGATATAAAATTGCAATAACTATTCTTTCCAAGTAAGATAAAAAGGCTGCCTTTTATAGCAGTAGGAGACAGTATCATTATATTGGATCTGTGTGCAAAATTTCCAAAGCATGCTAAGATGTATTCCTTTACTGCTCTTTTAAGCAGCTAGATGCAATGTCACTGTTAAAACTTTTCATTAAGATCAATGGCTTGAAGAAAACTATGACTAAATTTTATTTGTTTTTGAATCAGATACAAAGTCGTCGTAGCTTTTAGCTAGATTGTAGTTATATAAAAATATTCAGCAGTTACAGAAACTGCATCAAAATCAAGTATCTCGTATGATTGCATGATCTGCACTTTCTCAATACAACTTGAGGTTGAAGTTTTTAAACACAGGAGGTGAACACTTTCCAGAGTTGACTCACAAACAGTAATTTTTACATCCAAAAAATATGCAAACGTTAACTGTCATGTATAACATAATATGAAAACTTACATTTTGTAGATAACATCCCATTCCTAATACTGAAGCTCAAAGTATCCTTTCATGTTATTTTTAACCAACCTCATCCTCCATCAGGTTCTAAAAGGAAAAAATCCTTAGGAAGTTCAATACAGAGTGCTCTCTAAGCTCTGCCAGAACAATGCTTTAATTATTGATACCCTTCAGGAACAGAGCACCACAGTGGTAGGTAATAAGCCCTTCCTAACCTTGTGGTGTTTCTTACACATTGTCAGATAAATACAAAATGAGGTGCTGCTGCTCTTGTTAGATCTCTAACAACAGAAGCATGACTGGGTCTCTCTCATTGCACAGTTGTGCTTCTCTTCCCACTCCAAGTACTTTACAAGGTGGTCCGTAACCTCCTCCTCTTTGTTCTATAGCAGGTAAGTGGAAATATTTTGGGAAAGACTTAAGTGCCTTCTGTTTCTTAGACTGGAAACCACAGAATTTTGAAATATGCTCTGTAAAACAAATTTTACAATTACACTTTAACAAGTTAGAGTCTATACCTCGATAGCTGATCCAAAATATCTTAACAGACTGTGGCACAGGAACTTCACCGCTTGCTTAGGTGGCCGGAAAGCTGAATGCAATGTAGGAGCAGGATGGGAAGTCAGTGTGGCTACTCCAGAAAGGTTTCATGTTAGTAATTCTCCATGAGGAGGTCCGTGTTGTTGTTTTGTTTTTTCCTGGACTTTTTCCTAAGAGAATGCTTTTAAAATAAATAAACAAGATTCAGTTTCTTTCTGACAACATCCTAAGGAATAAAATTAAGAGAAAATCCAAATAATCAGAAAAAAAACCCCAACTCAGCCAGATACAACCTCAACTAATTCTTTTTTGAAAATTACTGCCTTACTTGATGTTTCTTGTGGTTTTTCCAGAAGGAACTTCTTACAAAGCCTACACTGAACCCCAGAACTAAATAGGTGGAAAAAGTGGCTGGTCCTATGGAAGGAGAGACCATGCTTTCAATGTTAAATGTACAGCAGAAAACAGGGGTTTTTTTGCTACTGTAATTATTTTTTTGAGAAAAACCTGTATTTGAGAGTTTTTCAAGTAGTACTAACTTCTATCTCACCTTGCAGCTATAACAAACCCTTAAGAGTGGATACATTTTTTTGACATAGCTTGAATATAAACAAAGTGTTTGTTTGCCAAAATTTTTAATCCATTCCAGTGGATTCCAGTGTCAAATACAATTTAAGCATTTTCCCAGATGCCAAATAAACACAGGATACCTAAGCTTTAAAAAAAATAAATTCCAACTTGTGTTTCAGGGCTTCGGGGGGAGGGAACTGCATCAGACCCAATCAAGATCAGTGTTTAGGCAGACTGAATAAAACCAAGTAATCAGCTTAAGGAAAACATTTGTTTCTAGCTAACAAGCTCAGTTCACAAATTAATTTCTCTAAATGGGCTGACAATTCTTCCACTTAAATACTACCTGTCTTTGACTTTCCTTTGAAATTTGCCTCAAATGCAGAGGTACCTGCCTTGATACATTTCCTAGTAATTTTTTGTGCATGGCCAAAGCTTGTGTATCAGCTTCCCTAAAAAGTTTTGGTGAAAAAAAAAGAAAGAGAAAAATATCAGTTGTGCTTTAGGTGAAGTTTGGACTCAATGCAAAGAATTGTGTTGACTGAATTATGTTCATTGTATTGCAAGCTAAGTGCCAGCATTGTAAGCAAACTTCATTTCAGTCCACTTTAAATAATAAGCACACAGCATTGCCCCCCTTTTTAATTTTAGTCTTCAAGATTGAAGTGATTTGAAGTCACTTGCCAGAGTTCTTGAAAATAAGGGTGCTGTAATGCTTCATGGGCAGCAGTTCTCTCATCAGGATCATATTTTATCATTGCATACAGGAGAGAGAAATCTTTGTGAGACAAATTCTGCACAAGAGGAGGTATTTCTTTTCCTTTTTTAACGGGGAAATCAAAACTCTGAATTCTTGACCTGTGTTAAGCAAGTTGAGAACAAAGTTATTCATGTATATTCAGAGAGAATTACGATATGGTAAAAAAAATTACTCCCATCTGATTTAGGTAATCATTTATTAGGGACAAGTAAGTAGTACTTGGAAAAAAAATGTTTTCTTTCCCAACAAGTTATGTCATTGGCCTGAAAGATACTATGAAAATAAAAGGCCAAATGAGATTGCTACAGACTCAGATTTCCTCTGCTCTGCCTACAAGGATCACGAATGCGTGACTATCGCTGCGTATGGGTAGAGGACACCACTCTTTGGTCAGCAGCCGTCACAAGAGAATTAGATTTTTGTGGTGGTTCCCTAAGCAGGAATCACACACAGTTGTACGGTTATGTTGTGGAGATTTAAACAATGAGATTAATAACTACGGCTTGAACTTCTCCTGAGTTTTGTTAGCAGGAATGCCTATAACATCATGGATATTTGAAATCTGGTCCAGCTCATTAGATCCAGGAAAGAGAGGCTGAAAACTGCAAGGTAAGAGATGGCATTAGCACTAGAGAAGACACAAACTAGTTAAAGTGGCATAACTGCCACAGCAGTTAATTATTTTTTTTTCATTTATGAAGAAGATACATTTTAGAATTATTCACTTGTGGACAGTTTCATACCAACCAACAACTGAAAGGTAACGTGAGCAGCAGATTAATACCACTGCATATTTGGATGGAAAGAGTAGTTTGAGTTATTAAAGAGAAACCTGTAATTGCCCTCTCCTCACAGGTGTGGGGTAAAATATCAGAATGGTTTGGGTTGGAAGGGACCTTAAAAGACCATCTAGTTCCAACCCCCTGCCATGGGCAGGGACAACTCCCACCAGACCAGGTTGCTCCAAGCCCCATCCAACCTGGCCTTGAACACTTCCAGGGAGGGGGCAGCCACAACTTCTCTGGGCAGCCTGTGCCAGTGTTTCACCATCCTCACAGTGAAGAACTTTCTAATAACCAATCTAAATCTCCCCTCTTTCAGTCTGAAACTGTCTCCCCTTGTCCTATCACTCCATGCCCTTGTCAAAAGTCCCTCTCCAGCTTTCCTGTAGCCCCTTTGGGTACTGGAAAGGTCCTCTAAGGTCTCCCCGGAGCCTTCTCTTCTCCAGGCTGAACAACCCCAACTCTCTCAGCCTGTCTTTACAGGAGAGGTGCTCCAGCCCCCTGATCATCTTTGTGGCCCTCCTCTGGACTCACTTATGCTGGGGACTCCAGAACTGGACACAGTACTGCAGGTGGGGACTCATGAGAGCAGAGTAGAGGGGGAGAACCACCTCCCTCAACCTGCTGGTCACAATTCTTCTGATGTGTAAAGAGAACATCCCTTCTGGTGAAAAGCAATGGGCATGGGACTACGTTTTCTTCTAGTGAAGTGGCAGATCCCAGAAAACGATGTGTTTTCCCATTTTAAGACAGGAGAGCCAAGCAGTCCCTTTTGTTGTGCATGCACATAGAAACATATAAGAAACATTCCATTCCCAACACACAGGTTCTTTGCAAATAGTAATACTGGAAAGTTGGTAATTTGAACTACATTCCTGAGCTTGATCCTCTGTTAATATAAAACTTGCATAGAGTCCTTGAAAATTATTTTCAATAGAGCGATCAGACTTAACAAGTTATGTCCACTGACATTTGTTTCTTGCCTTTTTCCATGTTAGCAGAGCATTTCCCTGAGCTTATAATTTAAGAAACACTTCAGTAGCACCACATGATTGTTGAAAGCAACACATTCAGCCCTCTTTGTAGGAGGAAACTTCTTTTAACTGTTTGCAAATTCAATCAAGCAGCTGGCTGCACACTTCTCTGAATGTCTTTATAAAGCTTTAAGTAAAGGAAGGAGAGAAAAGAGATCTGATTCATCTTCTGCAGCAATATCAAGACAAGCATTTGGGAGTAGCTGTTGTGTGAGATACAAAAATGTGCTGTCTCTAAACGTAAAGCTGTAACTTAGGGAAGAGCAACTGTGCCATCCACAAAAAAATGTAATCCAGGAACCACCTTTGTAAGGAACAGAAAGAGGGAAACTTAGGTTTGAGAGATGGGCATGGCTGAGTAAAAGACTAAAAAGTCTTACACAACGTGGTGTAAAGCATAAAGGCTTACAGGAATGTTCAACAGCAAAAACTGCAAGATGCACTTAAAAATAAACAAACCTGTCAATAACTTCATTTAGCATGGTGAGGCTGTATCTTTTTTAATTCAGTAGTTTCTAATAAACATCCCTTATTTCTCTCTGAACACACCTATCAAGTCTCTGAAAATGTGGTTGCAAAGAATGATATTTGTTACATTAAGCTAAAATTAGGACAAAATATCGCTAAGGTTTTTGGCCCTAAGAAAACTTAAGTGTGCAGTGTGTAGTTTTCTTGCCGAACTTCAAAGCCCACCTGATTCAAACTGAAATAGAAAAACACAGCGTTTTTAAAGCTTTTGGTCCCCATTTACTTTGCAAGAGAACTGCCACATTTGGGGTTTTTCTGTTAACAGTTTTCTGACCAAAGCAGAACTGCTTCGAGAAGTTAGCAGGCAAAGCATAAGGATCATCAGTTAATGTGATGGTGATGGCAGCAGCTGCACTTGCCATGTGGAGGAGGAGGAGGAAAGAAGCAAAGCGAGTGTTATCACTCCTGGTTGCATACCAGAGACAGCAGTGTGGGAGGAGAATAAAGAACTGCTGCTGTTGCTAGGGCACAGATATTGGAGAAATAGGGTGGTTATTTTTCCTTTTTTCTTGAAGGCCAGTGACAAATTTTTTGAGTTACGGTTTCATCATCAAAAAGCTTAAAGGACTTAAATCTGGGTTTTCCTGAAATTGCCCTTCATCAGAACCCAACTTCAAAATATTCCAGGATATAAGATCCTGGCACAAGGGTTTTAAACACATTATATTCAAAATCAACGTAGTAAATCAGAGAGAGTGTCTTCTCTAATCTCCTCTGGTTTTGCAGAATAGGAAGGCAAAAAAGAGGGAAAAATTTTACCATCAAGTCCATTAACAAGATTGAGGATAGTTAGCGATGCTCCTGACAGGAAATGAGCCAGTCTCTGTTCAGAGATGAAGCAGGGAAAACTAATTTTTACTGAACTCAAATATGCAGGCAATAGAAAAACAAAAAACCAAAACAACCAACAAAACAATCAACTGTTTTAAAATGTTATTTTACTTGTAAATTGTATTTGTTGGTACTATGTTCTCTTGAACATCCCGCTGCTTCATTACTAACCTGCCATCGGATGAAGAGAGTGCCAGACAAGACAGGATTACTGCCTCATGAACCCTGCAGACTAATCACAAAAGGAGCTTCCACAAAACCATGGAAACAAAGATCATATTACCCACACCATGTGCTCCATATTCGAGTTATTTACCTTTGATTTTCTTGATTAATAATAAGCAAAACCCTCCACTGAACACTGTACCTTGTGATTTCATAGAAAACACAGCCAGCACTCCACATAATCCATTTTGTAACTATAGTAGCTTTCTGTAAGTAAGCATTCCCATGCTTGGTACCAGCGTGTGGAGATATATTCTGTATGTGGTTGCTTAGAATAGACACTCTTACAAGATCCAAAATCTCCTAACTTACTGGTATTCTGCTGCAAAAATAAAGTATTTTGACAAATTAGAAACACTGAAATATTCAAGCAAAGATTTTCCTTAAACATGTGAAGTAGTCATCATGAAAGAAATCACAGATTACTTTAAGAATAAACTCTGAGAAATCCCTGGGGTTGTATTATGGCAGTAAAACTGCATTTAAATAGCAAGTAGCTCCAGGCTTGAAGATATCTGTGTCCCATAATATGTGCAAATACCATTCTGTACATCATTAAAGGAAAGAGCTAAGAGTTAATTGAAAAGCATATGGATTATTACTGAAGGGAAGACTGCTAAATAGGACATCTGGATTAAGTTATTTTTTTCAGAGTTCTTGTGTTTAGCAGTGATATAATAGGTGGCTTTGGCTTCTCCTGTACACTTCTAAGACTTAAAAGAAAGATTTATCTCCAGAAAATAAAATTTCATAAACAGAATTTTTAAATCCTTGCTTCTCAGACATTAGTAAAATAACATCTGAAACTGTAAGAATAGATTTCCATGAAGAAATCTTCTGAAAGATAATACATTCTGCTCTTTTTTGTATGAGTGCTTCCACTAACATAGGAATTGAATGTCGAAAGAAAGAGCTTCAGAACGGAACCCTATCACTTGTTTTTAGGTTAACACAGAAAAGAAAATACGCATTAAAAGAGGATAAAGAATAGGTTTTTAAATTGGAGTGACCACACGCAGGCTGTAATGCATCTGATTCATTTCAGGTTTTAGCCAGTAACAAACTTGCTTATTCATTCCTCTAGATCAAGAACACGGTATTATAAGTAAATCTCAATTTTTTTAAAAATTGTACTTTTATTGATGAAGAAGCATTACTTCTCAGAGTAAGGAGAAAAATACTGATATACTTCACTTTCAGTTAAATATTCTTACATAAAATTAGTTACCTTTATTACTATGTTTTCTGCTTTCATATCTCTGTGAAATATCCCTTTTCTGGACCAATATAAACACACCAGAAAGAAAATTTCAGTAAAAAGATAAACATTATCATTGCTTCCAGTTATTTGTAAAAAAAAAAAATAAAATAAATACTTAGAGGAATGAACACTTTCTTCAAACTTACCAACAGCATTGTAAAAAACCTGAATTTTGCCACCATGGTGAGACAACAGCTACAGGTATGGGGAAAGAGCAAGTCCAGGAAGGGGAGGCCAGGCTTTTGCTTTTGCTTGCACCAGGGTCACCAAAGGATTGCAAGGGTCACCCTTTTCCAGAAGGGCTCCCTGTAGCAGGTACTAGAGCTCCTTCAGGGTGCTGAGCAGCGTGGATTGCTTGCTTGCTGCCTTCCAGGGCCCTGCTACAGGCAAAAATGCATCTGGGCAATGGCCTTTTTTCTCCCTGCAGCAGTCTGCTGCCCCAGACAATTGTATGTCTCTGCTTAGAGATATAACATATCCTGACATAAATGTATGATATATTTACTGTAAAGCTGCTGCTGAACCAGGTCTCTCACCTATATATGTAATCAAGAGATTTGCATAACTGGTATAACATAGATCTTAATTTATTTTTTCAGGTAATGGCTTTCTACTTCCTAGAATTAAATTTCAAGTTGTACAAGTCCTTTTTAGCAAACAACAGAATACAAAATAATACTCTTCAGCTTCAGTGGTGCATTGACACTACCTTTTCCAATTATGCTATTTCTGTCATTTATAGCTAGCTTTGCAATCCATTTTCTACTCAACTTCAGACATAATTTAGATTTCAGTATGCACCAGAATAGCTCAGCTAACTACTGTCAATTCAGTAGTCTGTAATGCCTTAGCTTTTACTGCATGTTTTTCTTGCAGTATCTGTTTCCCCAAGTGAACAGAGCTGCGATATTTCACTTCTGAACATCCAATTTCCTCTCTAAACAAAGTTACTGTCCTTAAGGTTCAAGATTCATATCAATCACCGCAAATTACTGCAGTGCTTAAACGACTGCAATTCACATTTGACTTGCAAATTGAAGGTTAACCTGTGTAGTTTAGCTTGCTATTACTGTTGCATAATAATGGCAGTTATAAAATTTATCTATGTTTCAGAGCCATTCGGTAACTCCTCAGTAACTACTTTTCTTTTATGGGCTCCAAAGGCCTTTTAAGCTTGCTATAATGCCTTTATGTAATGCTGCAATGTCATCAACTGAGGCAGAAATGATCACATTTTTGAAAAACAAAGCAGGTACTGATCTGCCTGATGACAGTAGTATGAGTAATTGGCTGGGGAGGAGGAGGGAGATTACTGGGACAGTAACTCATTGAGGCTGCAGCAGGACTTGTGTTCCTGAGTGATTACAGTGCTCCTCCAGTCAACCACATAATCACTGAGCAGGATTAGATAACAAAGCACTTGAGAAGAAGTACCATTTACATCGGGGACTGTAGTATTATTACCCCAGCAGAGAGAAATGGTGCTTTCAACATCAGAATTTTTGTCATTTATAGTAGAAAATACTCTATAATGTGCAGTTATTCAAACCAACTCAGATCATTATTAGTATTTAAAAAAATCAGGCCTTCACAAAAAGTAGTCATGCTCAATTGTTTTTTCATTACAGGTCACTAGTAAAATCTGGAGCAGGTGCTCTTCTACTTCCAGATTTATCATTAGAGAAACCTTAGTTGGAAGTAATGATGAAGCAAGTCATAAGGTGGTGGCACTTGAGGCTACAATTGTTTTCACACGAGGCATCTTCCCCATCTCTGTCTCAGCCATATTTTTTATCTGTTCTCAATGAAACAAAAGGCAAGACTGTTTTTCAGTTATTAAATTACTTGTGATACCACTATAAATTAATAGCAAGAGTATTATGACTTTGTGTAAAGATAAACAGCCTTGTCTTGATTAAAATAACAGGAATCCCTCAGTTTATTGAGGAAAAAACCCAAAGGATCAACTTTCCATATTGGTAGCATTCCAGTGAACAGTCCTTCTAATTACAGAAGTGTTTCCATACACCTTGTTAAATTAGAAATTAATTTTCAGTCATCTTCTTCCAGTTTTTCTTCATTACAAAATTTCATACAAACCATGTTTGCCTCTAAATTTTTCTAACTTAGAGCTTCTTTAAGTTGTTCTGCACCTTTATTAAACTATTTTGCAAGATTCAGGATAGTCAGGAAATAACAAGCATTTGCAATACTATGCACTGTAGAAATTTTCAAACGACTGCAAATCACCCGAAATGTAACTACTTTTGTACACTCTGAAAACCGTTTTGTGACAGAGTATCACTAAAGAACACAACTGAATTGTTCTCCCAAAGCACTCCTTCAGATCACAAGGCTGAAAATTCAAAAGGACCTCCTTCTACTTGCCATTGTTATCTAGGTATCCTCAGTCCACGGGTGTTCTGGCTCAGAATTGAGATTAATTTTCCAATTTAATTATATACTTGGAATTCCTGCCATATTTATTGCTTGAAATGACTGTCACATTACATTTCTTGACTTTGCAATAAGCCACAAGCAGAGTTGTTTGGGGGAGAAAACAAAAAACTGTTTCCCATAAGTGTTGACAGATCTACTCTGAAACTCCAAAACTAATTTCTGAAAAATGCAAAACACTTGACACAAATTAAGTATTTTAATACTTAAAAATATAAAAATACTTTATTTATTATAATATCCATAGGAAATCTGTTTTTCATTTTCCCATTTTATTGTATGATTTGACAAGCTCTACCCCATGTGCCACCACCTTGTACAAGGTGAAAAAAAGACACTGTATCATGGAAAACACAGTCCAGACACAAAATCCAGTCCATAAACTAAACCCAGCAATTTACAGACGTTCACGCAGACCCAGATTAATGTTTGGATAACCCCTAACGGCAGCATTTCAGATTACAATTGAACACAGATTTCATTTTTAACTGACACTATGCCATAACAAAGTAGGTTTTTAAAACTAAGTGGCAGGAAAACAAACTTTTTATGGAAAACTTGAATTTGATGAAAACTGTATTTTCAAATAAAAGAAAAAAACGTAGGAGAACATACTGAAACTATTGGACTAATTCCCATCTGTATACAATGCTTAATATAGCAGGCTTTTTCACATGAAAAGAATGAGAGAAACACTGAGAAACGTAACCAAATGAAAGCAAATACTCTGAGGTTTAAAAAAAGGCAGTTAAAGAACAAACCTAAAGTTTCTCATTTTTCATAACTGATGTACAGTACTTTTCCTGGAAGGAGAAGATGCAGAATCAGAGAGTTGTAGTCAATGGGACAGAATCTAGTTGGAGGTCAGTAACTAGTGTAGTCCCTCAGGGGTCGGTACTGGGACCGGTGTTGTTCAATATCTTCATCAACGACCTGGATGAGGGTACAGAATGTATCCTCAGCAAGTTTGCTGATGACACTAAACTGGGAGGAGTGGCTGACACACCAGAGGGTTGTGCTGCCATTCAACGAGACCTTGATAGGCTGGAGAGTTGAGCGGGGAGAAACTTACTGAAATTCAACAAGGGCAAGTGCAGAGTTTTGCATCTGGGGAAGAACAACACCATGCACCAGTACAGGCTGGGGGCTGACCTGCTGGAGAGCAGTGTAGGAGAAAGGGACCTGGGGGTCCTGGTGGACAGGAGGATGACCATGAGCCAGCAATGTGCCCTTGTGGCCAAGAAGGCCAATGGCATCCTGGGGTGCATTAGAAAGGGGGTGGTTAGTAGGTCAAGAGAGGTTCTCCTCCCCCTCTATTCTGCCTTGGTGAGGCCACATCTGGAGTATTGTGTCCAGTTCTGGGCCCCACAGTTCAAGAAGGACATGGAACTGCTTGAGAGAGTCCAGCGCAGAGCCACTAAGATGATTAAGGGAGTGGAACATCTCCCTTATGAGGAAAGGCTGAGGGAGCTGGGTCTCTTTAGCTTGGAGAAAAGGAGACTGAGGGGTGACCTCATCCATGTTTACAAATATGTAAAGGGTGAGGGTCAGGATGATGGAGCCAAGCTTTTGTCAGTAATGACCAATGATAGGACAAGGGGCAATGGTTGCAAACTGGAGCATAGGAGGTTCCATGTGAATATCAGGAAAAACTTTTTCACTGTGAGAGTGACAGAGCACTGGAACAGGCTGCCCAGAGAGGTTGTGGAGTCTCCTTCACTGGAGACATTCAAACCCCGCCTGGATGTGTTCCTGTGTGATGTACTCTAGGTGACCCTGCTCTGGCAGGGGGGTTGGACTAGATGATCCCTCGAGGTCCCTTCCAACCCCTAGGATTCTGTGATTCTGTAATTGTTTTTAATGCACTGGACTAAGTATGCAATGAGGACTCCTTTCTATATGCCATTACTCTGACTTTACAACTTAACAAATTTATCCTGAAAAATAAAATGTCTTGTTAAAGCCAGCAAATATTCATGCCTGCTACAGCGATCAGCAAACAACAGTATTTTAACCTGAAATTCTTATCTAGGTCAGGAACAGGGTTACTCCTTTTGTTACAGATCTGAATCCTCAGTGTCACCAATGTAACATTTGGGTGCAAGTCTTTTATCCATTCTATTGCACTGAATGCCAGTTGCATGCTCAGCCATTTAAACAAATCTCCCAACTCTTAAGACATTACAGTTTTTTATTTATTCAGAAAACACCCTCTTTTAATATTGAATAATAAGTAAGGTTCCCTTCATTTGCTATATCCAACTCCTTTGGTGTCTATATGAGATCTGGTTTTAAATCAGCTTTTGTTCTAAACTTTTTCATAGGAACTCTTCTCTAAGCTTTGTGGTCTCCCATCTGCTTCAACAAACAGCTCCAGAATTTTTAAATAAGATGTTTCAGGGAACAATGTTATTTTCTAGAGAAAATTTAGTAAAAGGGATTTTTACTAGCTATAAAAACTGAAAATCATTATTCATTGATTCGGTAGTTTTTGAAACAAATGGGAATAATTTTGTTGTTATATCATTACAGTCCTGACCTAACAAAGAACCTATTTAAGTCGTACTTTTTGTTACACAAAGCAATTATTTTGTGTTTTGCAGTCAACATTGTTTCCCTGTTTTCATGTAAAGTTTGACTGTAGAAATAGATGGCCATTGACCTGATTCATTAGAAACCTTCTGCACATATCCATGCCTTGAACAAGTGGGTACATTGCACTGGAAAAAAATAGAGAGTAAAGCACTACAGCACAAAAAATCCCTGTGAGTTTTATAGTATATAATGGTGAACAACTGAGGGAAAAATAATTAATTCCACTTTGTGATCTATACAAGAAGAGTTTGTGTTTCTTAAGCATATGCTACATACCTTTTATCAGCTCATAAATATTCATGTCCAGAAGTTCAGATATTGGTAAAAGGGAGCCATCTTGTTTGTCACTGAAGAAACAAATAAGGAGACTTTAAGCCAGAAACACTGATTATTGCACAGCATAGAAAAGAGTACTTAGTTTAACCAGTATAAAAATTGACATTTTCATTTTTAATTGATATTTTCTCATCGAAGTTTTTCAACTTGAGGTCTGAGGTATCATAGTTTTAGTCTGCATTATCCAAAGTGTCTGTTGCAGAAGTTAACTGATTTGCTCTGTGCAGTCATTTGAAGGCACGTTTTCTGGACATACCACACTGTTCAGTATTAAGACATTTCCAGTAAATTAACTGATACAATCTCACAATAAAAGATAGGAAAGCCATTATGCCATATATGAAAATACTTCCTAGTTAGGTCACTGGTACTGTCCCATTGCATGGAAATAAATATCTGACTGGAATCTGTGTTCTGCTGACAACAGCAGTTTTAAGTATTATCATGATATGATAATAAATCTGACACTTTATTTTCCATTTCACTGCCCTGCAGAGGCTGACATCTTTAGGTCTTCAGTACTTCTTGTAAGATAATTGCATTAAAGTACGTCCCCTCTGCAACGTTCCATTAACCCAGACAGTAAAAGGTTGAGGGTACAACCTGCAATTCAGTTTGCAGACAGACTGTGAAAGAGCTAGGCGAGCTGCCTGGCCATCTGGATTACACTTCTTCAACAACACGGCAGCTGAAGCTGAGAATTCCAGAAAGCTAAGCTGCTGACACGATTACCAGCTTTCCATATATTTGTAGAAAAGGGGCCTGTCAATAACAGTATAGTAGCAGAGCCTTGAACACAGGAGTAAGACAGCTTGAAGACCAAGAAAAAAGTATTTTAAAGCAGTCAGGAAGTTTTGTGTCAAGTATTTGAATAATGAAGTATATGTCCGTAGTTGCATAGTGATGGTTTAATACCCTGCAGTAGAGCAACCTGATCTCTTTGTGAGACAGAACATGTCACCAGAAGACACTTAAGTGTCTAGTGAGGCCAAGGAACCCAACTTCATCACTGACTTATCTCTTTCCAAACTCATAGCTCGGCTGCTGCCTAATTCAGAGATCTAAACTTCTATTATTTCCAAAGTTCCCTACTGTAAAGTTTCCTACTGCCAAATAATTAGCCTGAATCCCTAGTTCAAACTGACAAGTCAAACCAAGATCCTTGAAGTACCAGAGTCTTATTTCAGCAGCTAAGCTCTGAGTATGCCTAACCAAAATACTGTCTCCAACAGATGTGATGTTGTGCAGTCAAAGCACTCACTGAATATGGGACATGGGTTGAAATCTCCAGCAAGTACTACATATTATGATATGAAGTTTAGCTGTGTGCAAAATATATCTAGTCTGTCATTTTAATACTGATGTTGAAATATTTTTGGTCTGCTAAAAAAGAGACAGAGCAAGTGAGAGCTACATCAGATTTTCCTTAACAAAAAAGGCACAAGGACTTCAGAATTTGACAAATTTGTTGTTTTTCTGTTGGAATAAAAAGCTGGTTATGTGCCTACAGGTTGCCTCTAGACCTAAAAGTTACTTGAGATCATTCAAACACAGTAATAAGGAAGAAAGAAGTGAACACCATACTTACAAAAAACTTCATGTAATGTCATGGTATTGGGATGCGGGCTCAGTCTCCTTAGTGCTTGTACTTCTCTCAGGCTGTTTACTTGTTCCATACTAAAGCTGAATTAAAAAGAAAAGAGGAAGACTGACTAGTAATCAAGGACTGGATTATAATTATCTTTCTTCCCTGCCATGAGACTGTGAGCACCTACTCCACTCCAGCCTGTAACTGAACTCTCAAATGCACGACCTGATAAATTTGTTTCTCTATCGAGCAAACCAGTAATCAGGAGAATGGCTCTATTCCTTCTTGCAGTCTGGAGCAGCTGAACTTACCCAAACAAGATAACTAGTAGTGTATTGTGCTCCAGACATCGGTTACCATGCCAAGGAACTATCTGGAAGGAATTTTGTATTGACAGTAGTTATGTACATCCCAGCTACTGCTCAGCATGATGCTGAATGTGACAATCCAGCCTTACCAAATTGAACACTCAAAATTCAGTTTTGATGGTAACCTCTTACATGAAAAATAAACACCATTCAGCTATTGTTTGGCTACTACATAGCTCTCCTAGAATTTAATAAACTACACGCTAGAGAAACTCTAGGGAGGAAGCAGGAAACAAAGAGCTCTGCACACTGCTCAGTGGGTCAGAACAGGACACGTATGCCTTCCACAGTCAGACTTACAGCTGGACATCAAAACAGTACGTTCCAATTTGAAACTAGGAGAAATATCTTGTATGGGCAGGTTCTGTTTAAAACGCTGTTATCTGCTGCTAAAAGAGTTCATTTCCTCAAAGAATTTGTCACTCAATTTATCAAAGGGTTAAAGGCCTAAAAGATGTTTTCAATGTGCTACCTGAGGCTATTGCCCTGCCACTGAATTTTATACCATCTGCCCTGGATGTAGCTCAGCAGTTAGTTTAAATACTCTCTTGGACAATTTGGTCAGCTCTAGGTAATGTATAAAGGGAGCAGCAGATCTCTAACAACACAACAGAGAATGAGAAGCCGCATTACTTGAAGATATTTGAGTTATCTTTCCTTTTTTAGCTCTGAGTTACATTGTGAAATCTCACCTAGGAGCGAAGTGTCCCATTTTACTCCGTATTTACAAATGTGTCACTCACACTGATTTCACTAGGAACTTAATACATTTAACTGAGAATACAGAGTCAGTGACCCAAAAGGCATTGTTTAGCACTTACATATTTGAAGGAGAATGTCAAGTCTATTTGTGACTCCACACAGTCCTCTCCTCTATTTTCCTATCTGATTAAAAGCACCTATTTTGTGACCAAATAGCACCCTGCTAATGGATGTAATTAAATATAAATGCAAATATGAAGTAGAACTATTGCTATACATGGGCTAAGGATAAATACAGTGGTTTTAACTTACATTAAAATAGTATGTAAAGCAAGATTGAAAAAAGTATTGTCCGGGGGGAGAACTGACATATCTCCTTCTCTTATTATTATTTACAGCAAAAAGAAAAACAGCGCAAAGATACTCAGTGCATTTGGAAAGGCAGAAATCAACTGTTTAATCTTCATCTCATTCCACCCCTGGCCCAGTGGCCAGTCAGGATTTAGTACAGTGGAAGACATCCGTTAAGAGTACTCAAGGAAACAACCCCAATGCAAATGGGAAGGCCCTGCAAAATCAGCAGAGTTCCCCTTCTGTACTACATGCAAACCTTCTTAATGCACGTGTACTCAAGAAACTTAATTTCACATTTCCCCACATTTTAATTAATAAGATTTTCTGTAGTACTATGATTACACACTCTTTAAAATGTTGCTTTGTGCATAGAGCTTTCCATCCCTAAGAGTCAGTGTCTTCAGAATCTCAGAACATGTTCCCTCTCCTGTCCTACAAACTGCTTTATAGACTAAAAACAAAAAAACCCAGAACTATTACTGTATGTTCAAAATAGAAGTTGTTGTGAAAACCGCATATCAAACCATACCCGATTTGTTAAATTCTGACTAAAGGAAATCTTTTAAATAAAAAGGTTTTTTTGTTAACACCTAAGATATTTATATATAACCTTGGACAATAAATCACTTCCCTGCTCAGAGATGTGATGCCTTTGCACACAGCACTTCATACCTTGCTGCTGCTGCGGCAGATCAGCAACTCATACCTGAACTTACTCTGCTTCCTCCACCAAAAAACCTCCTTATTTACATTGTACTGAAAACATAAGATTATCTTGAAAAACATGTGTGTCCTGTCATTGTTCCAACGTGGGGGTTTCTGTTGCTTTGGTAGGGGTGTTTTTTGTTTGTTTTTCTTTTTGCTTTTTTTAAAGCAAAGCAGTTGCTGATTTTCAAGCTCTGTTCCCATACCAAATTCAGGTATTAGTTTTGCACTAGGCCAAAATTAATGCTTGGCTTTAATAATGAAGCGCACCAAAACAAAAGGATGTGAAAAACAGTCAGTTTTAGTTCTGCAGAATTTTAAGAGATTAAGCAGATAACATAAGGGTTATGAAGAAGGTTTTATTTATGTTAATTCTGAGTATTTTCCTAATTTCCTTCAGAATTGACATTTCTTTTCTTTCCTCCTTTATTCTCCTCCAGCTCTGTCATTAACCGTTCCTTACCAATCCCACTGCCTGGTTCCCTTCACCCACTTTGTCCTCCTATTTCCCTTTATTTTTAGCACCCACAGATTCTATCCTTGATAATTCTTCCAGTAATTTCATATGAGCAAAAAACCATTCTGGTTAGCTTTATACTGCTACTGCTTTTGACAGTGTCTTATTATTTCAGAAAAATCCAAACCCAGTCATTTTGAGGGAGGCAGAGCAGCAAACCTCTTTTATCATATTCAACCTTTTATGGGAGTCAGAATAACTGTAGGAGTCTGGAGCTATGTCGATAGCAGAAATTCAACGTAGTTGCCTGTATTAGTTACTGTGACAACAGTAACTACTGCACTGTGACATCCCTGGCATGGACTCTGCCTGTGACAGCCACCACTCTTCTAGGCACCATCCCAGCTTGATACGAGGACTCCTTCTAAGGTCATTCCTCAATCAGTTTCTGTCCTATTGCCTTGTTTTTGGAAGATAAGAGAATTTACTAGCATAGATGTGGGCCATTTCATGCCAGTTGCTCTTTGTGTCCAAGGAAATTTCCAGACATGTTTCATTTACAAGTATAAACACAGACTCGGTGGAGAGAGCCTGCCAAGAAATTCTGCGGAGGGAAAAGTTACTTAGGCAGGGACATCCTAATGCTGGCTTCCAACTAGCAATCAAGTTGTGCTGTCTTCATCACTTTTCTCCTCCTCAACTTTCACACTTACTCCTGTTTTTAAAAAAGAAGGGTCTTTCCTTTCCTTGTGACCCAAATACTTATATTTTAAGTAGCAGAAACCTTCCCCTTGTGAATCCCTCTCTCTCCAGTACAGCCGCACTTCTGTGAGAACTGTTGGTTGCTCCTCTCATTTTTACCACCTGATACTTACGTGTTCTGATCAATATCCATCATGCTGGACCATAAACTAATTAATTAGGCCATCCAAATTTGAAAAATACAAAAAAGCAGAGCAATTTAAAATCAATGGCACCATCTAATAACACGCTCTACACAGACAATTTACATACAGAACTATTTTAAAAGCAGAAACAGAATTTGAAAATAATTATGGGTAAAGGAGGCAATCTCCAAGAGAGATTCCAAACTAGGGAAGAGACTGTGAGACTGTTTAATTCGTGTGGCTGTTGTGTGATAACTGGTCAATTAGTGCTTTAAGCAAGGTGATCCTCAGCCTTTGGTGTTCACTAAGCAAAGTCACCGAGCAAGTAACGTGCTTTGTCAGCAGAAATCACACTGCACCACACCCCTTGCCCCCACCTAGCTAAATATAAGATGGAGATTGTAAATTCAGAACTTAAGTCCCACTCTTACAGAATTCCAGAGAAAATGTGTCAACAGATTTTTTTGGTAGCAACTTGTACTCTCCCATCAGTCAGATACACGCTGGCTACGTTACATGTTCATATAATGACAGAGCCAGTCCCTGGGGCAGAAAATACCCAAGGCAGGCACAAAATAATAATTTATTGACTTACTCTTTGATCCTGATAAATGATAATGCCATATTTTAATTTTCTTAAAAGCAAGTAATTGATTCTCTGGCATAAAAAAAATACCAAACCATATGATCTGGAAATAAGATCTTAATATCTATAGTATAGCAGCCATAGGTGTTAGTGAGCCAGAGTACTTAGGCAGAGAAACACGGGGGAAGTATTGTTGTACAAAATTATTGAAAATATTTTTAGATATATAAAGAAGTCAGATAGTATGTGTTTATATAATTTGGTTTTATTTTTTCTTCTATATGTGTATTTTTCTCCTACAAGAGAAGTCCAGATGACAAGAAGGTCTCAAAATAATTTGTTGTTTGGTTTTTTTTTTAAATTTTAAACTGAAGAGTTCTAATAGTGCAAAAAGAGTTGATTCTTTACACACTTTAAAACATTCTTACACAACTAAAAATCTTTTTCATGTAAGCATGTAAGGTTTGTTAATTTTTTAAAATAGAATGCTATATAAACAAAATAACCCCCCCACATAACAAACAACAGAGGCTTTAACCTGGCACTTAGAGTCATCAACTGAGAAGAATGACAGAAAAGACCTGAATAATTTCAATTGCTTAAATAAAGTGCAGAATCAGGAATGAAAATTGCATTATTTGAAATGTCTCTTCAATGCATAAAAATCAATGTGTAACCTTTCAACAAAACAGGTCACTGAAGATGAGAGAAATTTTCTCCTAGGGAGAAAATGAGAACAAGTTAGTTATCATAGAAGCTGAAAGGAAATCAGACATTGTAAGAATAATAACATAAAAGTTTATATAAACAATGAAGAAATAAAATTTAGACTTAAAAAATACTAACAATTTAATACAAATTTTGAATTTGTGTCCACAAGCCAGGATTTCTGGAGATTCTTGAAAATCCACTTCAGCACCACATAACTGATCCTTCAAAAGTGACCAAAACACCCACCAACACACGGCACTTCAAACACACACTGCAAGAGAACAGTCAGGTCAAAACCTGTCGATTTTAAGCTATGCAAATTACTACAGCTACAAAACAAAACTAATTACCAGTCAGTTTACCCGAATTTGTGGTACTAAATGATGAAGAATGACAGAAATGTTAAAAATGTCATCAGCCTTTTAAGACTGAAAGCTTTGAGGATGGAATTAAAGAAATGGTGTTTTAATTACACTTGCACATAGGATTAAAGAATAAAGAAGACTGAATCACCAGTAAGTAATTCTTTCATGGCATAAATATATCAAGATATTACTTAACCTCTTCCTTCCCTCCGCTCTGTTTTGGCACACGCAGATGTTCAGGCTCAGAATGGTAGCAGAAAGGCAGATAAAGGTTAGGAATAATAAGTTGTGGCAATTTGAACCAGTCTAACACCAAAAGAGTGCTGATGAGGATCACTCAACAGAAGGACAGGTTAATGTGCACGAGGCTGCAGGACCCAGGAAATTAAGAACAATGTAAACTAAAATTATGGCAAGTGATGGAACTCAAAGAGTGCACTCGTATTGCTGTAACTACAGCACAGAAAACCAATCCATCCCCATTTGGAACTGAAGGATCCAACGCAAGTGACAGCAGAGACAGCACGGCAGCAGTCAAAGCAGGATGTGATAAAAACCCAAAGCCGACGTTTCGTGGTGAAGATGCCAAGATGCTGAGGAAAAAGAGCTGTTACGTTTGAATAGAACATTGATGCGTGTGGGAAGAGAGAAGTGACCAAGAGGAAAAAAAACAAAACAACAAAACCCAACCAAAACAGAAGAAAGCACCAAAAGTTCAGCTTGAGGCACAGCCTGAGGCCATGGCACATAACCACCGCGCTTAGAAACGTGCCCGATGTGACATGGGATGGCCTGAAGGGTGCCAAGCACTGGGAGGGCAGGCGTGCAGGACAGGATGAGGAAGCCCAGCCATTTCTGAGCCAGCCCTCCGAGGGGGCGGCGGGCAGGCAGCTGCTCCGGGGGACAGGGACGGGGGTTTGCCAGCGCCTCGCTGAAGAGGACTGGCTCAGAGACCGGCTCGGTAGGAGCCTGGGAGCGGGGGGCGGGCTGCAGTGGCGGCAGCTCCCCAGGATTCCGGAGCACCTGCGACCACCCCAGCCGGCTGCTCCCCGCGCGGCCGGGCCCCAGCCCCCGCAGCCCAGGAGCGCCGGTGCCGGCCGGGCCCGCGCCGCCCCCGAGGAAGGGCCCACACCAAGCAGGGCCCGCTGCTTTCCCCCGCACGCCCTTACTGTTCATCCGGTGCTC
>VZRW01012706.1:123038-144044 GCA_013398125.1 Aegotheles bennettii | reverse complement strand
CGCGGGGGGCAGGTATCGCGGGGGGTGGGGGGAGGTTCCTGGCTCTTAATTCATTTTTTCGCCTTCCTCGCCCGTCGGAGCTGCCCTGGGGCGCAGCCGCGAGTCTCGCAGCGGAGAGGCACAGCTCGGAGGGCGGTTTAGGACGATCCGCGTGTGCAGGGGAGGGCAGCGGCTGCGGGCAGCGCTCGGCCCCGCCACACGTGCAGCTGCAGGGGGGTTCGCGGTGGGTATCGGGCGGACGGGCCGTGCCCCTCCTACGGGAGGTGGCGGTACCTGCGCTCTCAGCCCCCGGTCTGGGGCGCTGGGGTCGGCGAGCGATTGGCTCGAGCTGAGGCAGAAGTTGGGATGAGGAGGAGAGACCGTGAGGGAGATGCCCGGTAACACCTACCTCATCTCAGCCATCACCAGAGCCTTTCTGAGCCGAGCACCCATTACAGGCAGTATGCCTGGGGCCGGTGTGTGGCCGGTGCCCCTTAGCAGCCTGCAGTTCTCCTGCCTTTGGTTTGTGAAGGTTATGGACCTGCCTAGGTGATGGCGTTGGCTCTGCTGTTCCAGAGCAGGCCTGCTAGCAGGAAACAGAGCTGTGACATGGCCTAGGAGCAGACTCCATGTGCTTTGGTGGAACAGCAGTCACATCAGCAAACGTGCAGGAAAGCCTGTAGCTTGGGAGAAGGGAATCTGTGCTTTGATGTTAAATCTGTACTTTGATGCGTTAAAATGGAAAACTAATGGTGTGCATTGTTGTCTTTGTGCTTTGCTGTAAGGGCATGTGTGTATCATCTTGATAAGTAATGTATTTATAAATACTGCACTTGTGTAATCTCCACTCTTCCTTTTTTCCACAAAAGCAGCTGGAAGCCATTTGTGTCCAAGTTCAGCCAGGACAGATGAAGGAAACTGAAAGGCCAATGCCATCATTGGCACCAATCCAGTCCAAAACTATAACGCTGAGTCAGTCGGTTGGTAGAAGTTCTGGCACACCAGGACTTGGCATTATTAATCCCCAGATAATTAGGATACAGCCCGTTACAGGAACTGAGCAGCAGCAGCTATTCCTGCATAGTTCTTCCGAGTCTCCAATTCAGTTGCTTATGCAGAGACCTTTGCCACCTCCTGGATCAGTGTCTGTGAACAAGATTCCCACAGCTAAGATGCTAAATGGACAGAAAGCTACACGTGCCACAGCGTCGGCTACAAGGTCTCCAAATACCACCACAGTTGCAGCCAGTTCAGCAAATACTCTGGTACCAAGCCTTGAAAAAAACCAAAAAAATGACAAGTTAAAAAAATCCTTGAAAGTGAAAACTCGTTCCGGACGGATTTCACGCCCCCCAAAATACAAAGCTAAAGATTATAAATTCATTAAAATGGAGGATTTGGCTGATGGTCATCAGTCTGATTCTGATGACTACTCTGAGCTGAGTATAGAAGATGATGAAGAAGGAAAGGTGAAGGGAAAGGATGCATTATTCAGTTCTTCAAATTATAATCTGAAGCCCAAAATGTTTAAATGTCAGACTTGTGAAAAATCCTATATAGGAAAAGGAGGATTAGCAAGACATTATAAACTGAACCCAGGCCATGGACAGCTGGAGTCTTCACCTCAAGAAATACCTTTAAATAAGCCTAATGGAAGTATATTTGCGGACAGTGGAATGAGAGAGGAAACAATGAGTCCAGTGGATTTGGATTCAATTGTTGTCACTTTAAATAATGAATATGCACTAGCTACCAATCTGGAAGCAGCTGTTGATTTGGAGGCTGGAGAACAGGTAAAGTGTGATACTTAGAAAAGCTGTCAGTTCTGAGGAAAGTAGAACGGCAGTTTTTCGCAGCTGTATACTGTGCTCATTCAACTGAGTTCCTGTTTATAACAGTATAAATATTTTTGAAAGGACTGAAGGTAGAGATTTAAACACATGTCAGCTGTGTAGGGCATGTCATTAGTAAGCTATGGAGGTCTTGTACTGCTCAGAAATACCCATCGATACACTAAATTAAACAGATTTCTCATTGAAGTGCTTTAAAAAAATCAAATTATCATCTCTTGCAATGGTGCAGGAATAGCATTCTTGAACAGGCACATAAAATGTTCACTGAGTGTTCATTTGTTACTGGTTTTCTCACATAGAGTTTTCAGCTTGAAAAAATCTTGTCTGCACAAGTAGGCACCTTCTCTGCATTTGGATGAGCATACTGTGTTGGTCAGTTACCGCCTTGAGCATGATAGACAGCAAGAGATCATTTGCTCCACCAGTTTCTGTTACTGAAATACATAATTTTTTTCTGTGATGACACTGGTTTGGAATCCAGCAGTGGACTGCAGCTTTTCCTAGAGCAGGCTTTGAAAGTGTGGCTTAGCTACCCCTGCAAACCAAACACTTTGATTACGCTTGAGTCTCTGGGTTGGGAGCTACTTTAGCTGTAAATTTTTTTCTGTGGTGTTTTAAACTGGTCACTTCAAAGTAAATTTTCTCTTTTAATATTAAAATTACTCAAACATCTTTCAGCAAGAGCTGTTACAGCTGCTCGCTAGGGAAAAACTACTCTTTTAGGTGTAGGAGTGTCACATCTATTAATTTTATTTGTAAATGTGAAGTTGTTCTCAGAAATGTGAAAATTCACAGCCTAAGACGGCAATGCAGCAAACAAACCTCCTCCTCCATCCTCTACACTCTTCTGTCGTCTTTGGAAAAAGAGAATTGCAGAACACTGAAGTCTTCTTTCTGTGTTGCTATATAGTTGTTACTTCCCTGTGCAGCACTCATTTTACCCAGGATGATGGGAATTTTGAAACATTTCAGACGGTCTCATAAGTAACACTAGTGCTGGCTGCTAGATTGCTGTTGTACCTGCTGCTTTTAAGTAGCAAATTTGCACTTCAACTCGTTGATATGTTACAGTTTTTGGCCTGATAAAAACTTTTCCAGAAATAAAAGAAGTATTATTAAACCCTGTACATTGATACAGACAGGAAGGCAATCAAGATCCCCATGCGCAACTTAGTCTTATGTCGTATTTAGAATTAATTTAGTAACTTAATCCCTGGATAGAACTGACATAAATTTGCCCTTTTTAGAGTGTCCCTGATCACTATAATAGTAGGGAGCTGCTGAGCATTGGGATGAAAATCTACTGATTATGAAAAGAAGCCTGATAGACCTCAATACTACTGTAAACTCCTCTCCCAAAAAATTTGGGGCATTCTTAGAAATCCTAGCTTGGAAGGGAAGGCAGGACATGTTCAGAAAGAAATCACTTTGAGCAGTAAAAAAAAATTTGCACTGAAGTCACAGAGAACTTAAAAATAGAAAAATGTACTTTGAGTTTGCTGTCTGGTCTTATAATAAAAGCTACTTCTTAGCTGTGTGCTTAGGGAAGACTAAGGATTTTGAAATGTGGAAATTGAGCAGTATATTTTGATTTTTGTCACTGTTCATGGCTGTTCTCTGAGTTTGTGTTTCATATAGAGTCTTAATGCCTTGACATAGTTACAATGAAACCACATTTTTCTTTGGGTGTTTTTTTACTGCTAATTAAGATTTATTTCTACAACCTCTTTATTTGAAGAGGCCATGTTTTACTTCAAAAAATATTAAAAATATTTAACATTTAAAGCTCTTTAATTATATTCCCTCGATCTCTGTATTTTGTGTGACATTTTGTGGATCAAAAATGCCAACTTTGCAAATAATGGCATATATGTGTTGCAGAAGTAGCAGTTTTGCTAATGTATTAGATCTGTTCCACAACTTTTGAGTTATGCTTGCATCCAGCTTTGCATTTATTTAATATCCTATTTGTTGTTGATGAAGAAATTATAAAATTGTCTTCCTCAAAACACTTTAAAATGGTGAATAAATACTTTTCTCTTTCTTTTAATTAAGACTCATATATCTGCAGAAAGCAGACACTTGTTGACAGAACAACAAAATGAAACCAGTTCAGGACACCGGGGACCTGTAACACCAAAAGGACCTGGAAAACCCAGAAGACCGAAGAGACGTGGTCGACCAAGGATGGGTGGAAGATCTAGGTGTTCTGGAAGGCTTAGCAGACCTGGTCAGTCCCCTTCAAAGTCACTTAGTAGTGTGTCAGCAGAACACAATGTATTCAGAAGAAAAGCTAGGTTAAAAGAGGTATGGTTCTCTTCTGCAATTACTTCACAAGTATCTTCCCCCTGCCCTCTTTTTTTTTTCTTTTTTTTTTTTGAGCACTTGTTTGCAATGAATAATTTTCGAAAAGATTGGGTTTTTTACACATCCTTGTGTACTGACAAGATGAAAGCCTAAGACATCTTAGAAGAAAACATTAAGTGGTCTTTAAGGAAAAAGTAATTCTAGCAGAACACTGGACAAAGAGAAGGCAGGAGCTCAGTTTGGAAAGGGACTTTTGACATGTAGCTATCCTCTCACCATCCTTTTTCTGGAGAAGGGAAGTTACTGGCTACTATTGTGTATCTCCTACACAGTAAAAAGAAATAAACCCAACTGAAGTTGGGCAACATCAAAAAGAAAAGAAAATCAAAACAAAACCTTCAGAGAAGCTCTTGGGGGAGGATATAATAGGGATTAAAATCCATGCAACTAACACATTTTTTTTGTTTGTTTCCTGTGTATTGTGGAAGATCCTTTATGTCTACTAAATCTACTGATGTGGCTCTTCTTTCTATGAGTTGGCAACATTTGTGGGACAGTTTTGTCTGCATATGGATAGTAACCATTCTGAGGTTGTCTAATTTATCTCTGCTTTTGGTGTTACGTTTGCATCTATTCTTAAACATATAATGTATCTTTCAAAGAATTAATGATATTTTCTGTTCTGAATGTGGGATGCGTAACCTCTGTAGGCTGCTTTGTTCTAATAAACTCATTTTGGCTTTTGACAGCTAATACAACAATGTGATAATGAAGACTTAATGGAGCTGGCTCTCCCACGTCTTACAAAGCTTGTTACAGTATATGAATTTCTGTTGATGAAGGTGAGTTTTTTTATGTAAAAATGTTAAATTGTTTTAGGGAGACTTCTGTTAGTATACATTCCTTTAAAGATATATCTGAATTTCCTAAGCTAGAATTGTGTGGAATGTAGCTGTTCCTACACATCACTTCAATCTTACACAGGCGAAACTGGTATAGGTCTCTTGACTCTTTTTGCTGCCTGCTTCAGTGGCATTTTTAAATGTTCCATAATCTTTTGACTTGAATGTTTCTGTTTTAAAATGCTGAACAAAACAGACTTTCATTTGACCTTTTTTTAAAATATAGGAAGGGGGAAACAAACTCTCTTTTTCCCTCGTTTCTAGGTTGAAAAAGGGTACCCAGCCAAAGCTTACTTTCCAGATGTGTATAGGGAATTTGAAGACTTGCATAATATGGTAAAGAAAATGGCTTATGATCACCTTAGTAACTCTGACTTGCTGAGTTGCCAGCAGCCTGTTGAAATAAAAGATGCTAAGGTAATAAAGCACTCTATTTGGAACTTTGATTTTTGTTTTATTTTAGGTGCTTTGCATTTTTACTTTTCTCTGATAAGCTCTGTCATCCTGGTAAAGTTATTTGAAGAAAACACGTTTTTGATGAGCTAAAGTAAACGTTATTGTAAAAAGTCCAACAACTAACTGAAGAGAAAAAGAAATCCATAATAAAACTCCAATTCTAGTTTGTAGCAGTAGGTACAACTAGAACTACAAAAATAAATAAAATAAAATTCTAGCAGCACTAATGTCTTGCATATCTAAGATAGTACGAAGTTGCATGTTACTGCAAGGTGTATTTAGCATTAACTCCTAATAAAAGTACACCTTGATGTTTGATTAGGAAGGGATGGGGCTATATTTAAAATGAGTGGCATTGATTTAGAGGGATAAGTGGTTTCAGTGTAAAATGAGGACAAGCTGAATGAAGTTGACAGTCATACTAACAAATACGAAAGGTAGTGGATGCATTAATAAAACTGCAAACTAATACATCAGTGACTCTTCAGATCATTGTTTATGCAACTGTATCTAGAAACACAATGTAGGTTTGGTTTTCTGGTTTAAAAAATGAAGTCCTGTATGCACTGTTAGCAGTGGTTCATATTTATTTTTCAGAATAAATTGTGACATTTGCTGTCCAAACTCTACAATTACTGTGTGCTCATCTGGCTATTTTGTAGTTAACACTGATGTTTCCCTTTGGAGAAATGAAGCTGCATCAAGTAAAGGGATGCTGTTGATACTGGCAGTCCCAAAATGGAACCTCTTTCTTGCTTCTCTTCAGTGTTAATGTGCCTTCTTGATATAGAATTATGCTCTTAAAAAAAATTAACAAAAACCAAACCAACTAACCCTGCCCAGAGAAGCTGTATAGTAACACACCTACATAAGGGTGAAGCACAGGAATGGAATGGGTTAGATGGGACAAGAACTCCTTAAGTGATACTCTTAGACAGGAAGACTTAAATGTTTTTTCAATAATCGAGAGCCTTGACAGTGTTCTTTATTAAACTCTGCTCTTAGTAACTCTCTGGATTCTATATATAGCCATTGTACTCCTAATTCTTTTGACTTTGCCTGTTAATATTCACCTTCAAATGAAGGTCATGTTCTATTAATATGGAGGCTAGTAGAAAACATGGGAGTCTAAATACTTCATTGAGCTGCGATGATTGATTGTCAGGTTCAACCCTGTGTAGTTCAGTTTTAAGAAAATGAATCAGTATTTCAGCAGTTGTGTATTCAGATTGGAGAGGCTAACTTTTACTTTTTTTTTTTCCTGTAACTGTTTTTAAGGTTGCTGAATCGCTAGGAATTGCAGACCTACTCACTGGAGAACGAAAGACGCAAGGTGTAGACTCTTGTTCACAATGTATAATTAAAATGGTTAGTGAGCAAGTGCCTGTGGAGATACTGGGACAAAAACGGTTAGCTGAGGTATGGAATGCCTTTGTGAAAATTAAAAATGAAACTAAGAAAAAATAAAACTGGTTAAACCAGATAATTATTCCTTACAAAATCCCACTAGTGTTACCTGATTTGTGTTAAAGTAAGGCTTTCATGGAGTTTGGACTTAAGTACTCTCTACTGTGGTGTTACAGCAGAGCATATGAACTAACACACTAAAGATGCACTTGGGAAGATACTTGGTAGCATTCAGGACAGAATCTAAAAGGCTTACAGGTCATGTCATGATACAGAGAAGAAGGAATTTTGTTGAGGTGCTGGTACGTGGGTGCCCCACAGTGATAAGGATCCCCAGATTCTAATAGCTTGTGTTGGAGTAAATGGGCTAACCTACAGCAGGCTCAGATGCTGGAGAAGTGGTTGCTCTTCTAATTGGTGGTGGGTAGTGGTCTTTCTAACAAGTCAGTTGACCAGATTTAGTCTGTTTACAGCTTTAGCAGGGAGCCATTTCCTCTTCTTGAAAGTCACACCTTTATGGTCTGTCCCCTTAACCATTCTACTTACTTAATCCAGAGTTGTTTTTTCTGGTGAATAAGTAAGACTAGTGCTTTTCAATATTCTGCCTGTGGTTAAATTTAAAGAGCTGATCAGTCTTCATTAACTGAACAATGCTGGGCAGGCTATTCACAGGCCTTTACTGAAGCTTGAGAGAGCTTACAGCACGTTTCATGCCATACAGCTAATGGCAAAGGCTCAGAGAGAAGCTTTGTTGTTGAAGCAAAGGCAGATTGTTTCAACCAAATATCAAAAGTAATTGGTGGCATTTTGGTGAAGTCTGAGGGCTGTGTTTAAATCATTATTTTCTAGTGTAAAATCCTGTTTTCAAGGAGAGTATCAGTTCACTGTCCCACAGTTAGCTTGTGATCTTTTCCAATATTGTCAGCTGTTACAGTGGCAGCCAGTTAATTATCTCTTGTATTGACAGAGCTCAGGGGAGGAACTGCTGCCATCAGCCAAAAGGACCAAGTTAGAAGACGTAATGGAGAATGTGAATAATGCTTATGCCAGTCAAGATGAAATGAAAGAAAAGAGTGGGAATTTGTGTACACTGTTTGGAAAAGATGGTAACCTCTTCAGACTTTCCAATTCTGTTCTGTTCGCTGAGGAGCTGAACAAATCGCTTTGTTCTTTAAGCTACTGTGGTTTTTACCTTAAGGTTTCATTTCTTCACTTGCTTCCCAGGTCCTTCAGAAGCAGCTGTTTAACTGGAAAGGCCTCAGTGGGGGGAATAAAATTATGAATGATGCAGACCACTGCAGTAGCTCAACTCTGAATGTGTGATAACACAGATATTGATACTACTGCAGTACTATGAGCAAAGTACTGTCCTCCTCTGTGTGCTTCTGAATGTTCACTGTCTGCCCTAGCCCTTAGAGCGGAGATGATGCATGACCTTTGTGTCTGCAGTGGGAGAGCAGAGGGAGAGGAAGCAGTGTGCGTGTCCTTCCTCTGCCTCAGCAGGCTGCATGAGCAGAATCATCAGAGCTTAGTGGATCCTGGGGGAGGGGGAGAGCTGGTGCAGGCTATCCCATATCCCAGGGGAGATGCAGGACCTGAGGGTTGGAATAGAGGTACCATTTCACACCTCAGTCTCTGGGTGGTTGCCTTTCTTTTTATTCCTTCTTTGTCTTTATTCCCCCTGCCCCTCAGATTGGCAGGGTAACAGTGGGTTAGAAAAGAAAGTGAGATGGGTCCCCACCTATAATCTCCCAAAACTCCACCGGTCTTTTATGAGAAAGTGTTGCAGTAGTTCAGAGGCTTTATGATCACCATTGTGAAAGATTCCAGCCCTTACCCATCTCTAGTAAGCTGTGCATATTGGTAACATCCTCCTGCGTTGTAAAGATCTTCTTTTGTGTTGCTGTAAGCTGCTTTGCCTTTGCTCTTTGCATGTCTTTCTGTCAACGGTTGTGTTTTTGTTTTCCCCTTAGTTTTTCTTTGAAAGGCATTCTGCATGACCATGCTTATTTCTTGTTGAATTATGATTTTCTTCTGGGCTATGAGTTCTTAAAATTTGTTTTGATCTTCAATAATAAAATCTGGCAGCTCATGCTACTGCAGCTTAGTAGTTATTGTTCAACTGCCTACTGGGTTTGTGACCTGGCTCTTCGTCCAGGTCAAATAACTGGTAAAACACACCAAATTTCTAGTGCTTTTTACCTTTTCTGTCACAGGATTGAAGTGCTCCTGAGGCTGTTATCACAGCTCATTATATATTTAGTAACTTGAGGACATGTCTGAGTCCAGGATGAGCTTGATTATCAACAGAAGTTTTACCAAGTTTAAATGTTTGTCAGTTTACTCACGGTAATGGGGATGAGCAGCTGATAACTGTGCCTGGTATATTCATTATCTTTTAACGTTACTGGCTGTATGCCAGATGGAAAAAAATGAGTTTGACTTTCAGCCCAGGTTGTTTTCAGGATTAAGAGGAAAATGCTGCTTCTAATATAAAGTCTCTTTGTATGGAAATATTCAGTAATATTTCACTATCCAAAAATTCCTGAAGTATTTTTATACTGGCTTCCTCATTGGGAAGTGCTGTGAAACTCTTGCAAGGTGCTTCAGGTTTGCTCGTTTGGGGGAAGCAAGCAGGGAAGTACTCTAGTTTTTCCTCCAGAATTGTTGCCGAGTAATACTTTTTCGGACATATGATATTAGATTGCCCAACAAAATGATATTTATTTCATCCTTCCAGGTTTTAATCCATTAAATGGAGAACTCCTGCTTTCAGAAGATCAGCATATCACTTGCTGCACAGCCGGAAGCGTGTTGCCAACAGCAGAGGAACACAATCCACTTGCTGATTCAGGAGTTGGAATCAATACTGAAAATTCAGGTACCTTTTCCCAGACTGTGAAAATGAGGATAGAGTATTCCCAACCTGTGAACTTACAGGGACCAGATATGGCAGGCGATGTGTCTCTGCTGCATAGCGAAGTTGTATTGCCTGCTGAAGCAGATAGCTCACCTGAATTAGTTCAAGCACACTTTGTGAGTGAGAATACAGCAGGTGGGCTGTCAGCCCCTGAACTTGGCCAGTCTGTGTCGGAGAATGCAGCGGGCAGTCAGAGCGCCGACTTACCAACGAGTGAAGAAAATAGTCACGACCAAAAATACCAGAAACTACAAGAAGAAAACTGTAATTTTGCAATTAAAGAACATTCTGAACAACTTCATAATGCTGAGATGACTGATGAGATGCAGGAACTTGAGAAGGTTTTTTCAACAAATGTTGTGCCAATAAACTACCCACACGGTGCTCCGACTGAGTTGCACCAGAACCCTGCCCAGGAAGCCTCCCTGCCTGCTCCTGGGAACTGTGAAAACTCTTTTAAAAACATGAATGAATTTTCTTGCGGGACAGAGGAACAACACGAGCTGGAGAATACAGTTACTGTAGATGAAACTGTAGCCTTTGAGATTACTGATGAGAGCCATGATTTTTTGTCTCAGGGACATGAACAGATTTTTATTCAGACTTCAGATGGGCTTATCCTGTCTCACCCAGATAGTGCTATTTTGTCTCAGGCAGAAGGCATCGTTATCGTAACTGATTCCAATGGTACTACAATGCACATCCGCACACCTGAGGGGATACCTTTGGAAACCGTGGAAGCACTACTGGCAATGGAAGCAGATGGCCAAAGTGAAGATATTTTGCTCTCGCAAAGTGAATTGGAGCCATAAATTAGAAAACTTGTATATGCTTTCTTCTGGAAAAGACTGACTCTATAAAATGTATATTTTTCTAATGTGAATACTGAAATAATTGAAATTTAACTTATTTGTAAACTGTTTCTATGCCCTGTACTTTTTATAACTTATGTTTATATAAATCTAGCAGCATTGCAACCAAAAATTCTAGAATTAACATCATTCTATTTGCTTTATATGTTGGGGATGGGTGAAAAGTGGAAATCTGTCAACCCTAAAACTGTTGCACTATTCCCTTTTGTTACATAATTCCTTTTCTCTCTAGCCATCTAAAAATGCAGTAAGTTGTACTGCTGTTCAGCAGTGATGTCCTGTGTACTGGCAAGCTGTATATGGGTAAAATAAAAACTATATTAAAAACGTGTCTTTTCTGTGCCACTGAGATCACAGAACACTTCATTATTGTACTTTTTTAACGATAACTCAAATATTTATTAGTATCTAGACTTGATGTGCACAAATCTGCCTGGAAAAATGGGCAGTTTTAAATATAATCCATACTTGGGCATTCTGGGAATGATGTGACGGCCTAGCTGATCCTTGCTTAAATAAGCATCCACTGAGTTAGAGACAAAAATAGCTTCAAACGAGATCTGATTTGTACTGAACTGTTGGAAATGTATGTAAGTATGCTTGTCTGATGTTCATTCACACCTTTAAAAATTGCTGCTACCTACACAGAAATGGGAAGGTGCATAAGTAGTGATCTGATTTTCCCTAATGCCAGAACACACTTTTTTTTTACTTTATTCTATGATGGTCTGTTTTTGTTAGACTTGTGTTGTACCTTTTTTCTTTCAGCTGTTGCATCCTTTATCAGATCTAAGCTTTAGTCTTCCTAGTAACTCCACACTGCCCTATACTACTTAATCGCACTAAAAAGGTATCCTTAAATATAATCCCCGTTTCTCTATGCAAACAGAAAACTTACCAAATTACTTATCTGCTGCTAGCTTGTGTTTTTGTCATACTTTCTGTATGTTGCTTAGATGATAGTATTTTTGTAGAGACCTCTTAGCAGGTTCTTGTCCAAGGCCCTGTCTGTTCTTTCGAGAAGCTTAGCATGTGAAAAAGAACATCCTTAGATCATAGAATCATCAAGGTTGGAAGAGACTTTCAAGATCACCCAGTCCAACCACCTACCTATGTCACCACTAACCCGTATCACCTAGTGCCACATCCAGATGTGTCTTGAACACCTCCAGGGATGGTGACTCCACCACCTCCCTGGGCAACCTATTCCAATACCCAATCACCCTTGCAGTGAAAAAAATTTTCTTAATGGTCCCCTGCTGCAATTTAAAGCTGTTCCTTCTCGTCCTTTCACTATGGACGCAGCAGAAGAGACCGACCCCCACCTCACTACAGCCTCCTTTCAAGCAGTTGTAGAGAGCCATGAGGTCCCCCCTGAGCCTCCTCCAGACTGAACAACCCCAGCTCCCTCAGTCGTTCCCCATAAGACATGTTTTCTAGTTCCTTCACCAGCTTTGTTGCCCTTCTCTGGACACGCTCCAGCTCCTGAATGGTTTTTTTTGAAGTGAGGGGCCCAAAACTGAACACAGCACTCGAGGTGCAGCCTCACCAGTGCTGAGTATAGTGGGACAATCACTGCCCTGGTCCTGCTGGCCACACTGTTGTTGATGCAGGCCAAGATGCTATTGATCTTGGCCACCTGAGCAGACTGCTGGCTCATATCCAGCCCACTGTCAACCAGCACCCCAAGTCCCTTTCTGCAGAACAACTTTCCAGCCACTCTTCCCCAAGCCTGTATCGGTGCCTGGGACGTTGTGGCCTAAGTGCAGGACCCGGTTCTATCTGACCAGTATCTGTTCATAAGCTATTGTAGACATTACTGAAAACTGGTGACATAGCTTTAGAATGTGTCACCTCACTGCTAAATACATGAGGCTACTGAGATAACTGGACAAATCGGCTAAAAGGACCTACAGGAGAACTGTTCTTGAGTATGACCATTGATTTTTCATGGTCTTGTTACCAAGGAAAAACTTACACTACAATTGATGCTAAACAAGAGAGTGGACAATATAGAAATAAAAGAATCTACTATATCTCTGACAGAGCTGGTTTTTGTTTTGTTGCTGGGTTTTTCCCCTTGGTTTTCCAAGTAGAAGATTAATTTGATTAGCCAAAACACCACATTTTATGTTGGTATGTGAAAGATGTTGTATGTTAGTGAGCTCCTAGCTGGTGGTTGGATTTATGGTGTAGTTTTTGTTTTGGGTTTTTTCTTCTCTTTTTTTAGGAGGTGGTAATGGTCAGAGGATACAGGCCTGCCTCACAGAGAAAGACACCGTACAAAGCAAGGTTCTGCTGGTTGTTCAAAGTCTTTGATTGCAGTGAGCATTTCTTTATTACGCTCTTTTGTACTAACTACTAATAATGGTATCCGAGGGCTTCAAATGTAACCATCAACTGCTTAGAGCTGCAGTGGCAAAACATCTCTGCAATGATTTTGCAGTAATGTTCCTGTGTCTGATAGCAGTCAATGAGCAAGGGGGTCTGTGAATGTGGAGAGTCCTTCCTGAGCAGCTTATTTCCTCTATGAAACAAGAGCAAACCACAATTTCTACCTGTGCAGAAAATGAAAGTCTGGTTCAATTCTGCCTTCCCTATTGATCTGCACATGCTGGGAAATATAACACACCTACTCGCATCTTAAAAGAACAATTCTATAAGTGAACCAACCTTTGCTCCTTGGAAAATATTTTTCAAGTATGAAGGTGTTGCCATAGTGACAAGGGTCTGGCCCTACTCAGATAAATGAAGGCGGCTGTTAAACTAGCTGGAATGCTTGCACAGAAAAATAACAAAACCCAGCAAAGCTATTCATAAACTGACTGTATTCTCCTTGAGCTACAGCATAATTTCTTTTTAGACGCCAGAAATCTGGGGTAAGAATAGAACACCATTAAGCTGTCAGAAACAACCTTGTTGTTGAACAGAGCCAATGTGTTGAGAAAACTTTTCCAGTTTATGTCTGTCCGTTCCGTTACTGCATGAAACTCGTGTATTTCCCTTACCAAGCTGATGGGGTTTCCACTTGGAACTAGTTAAGTGACCCTACTTTTCCTATCAGAAATCTATTACAGAATCTCTCACTGTTTTAATTAGATTTTTCTAGTGTCAAACCACAGCCATTATGGTCGTTTCATCGCAGTGTGCATTTTATGTCCCTGTCTTTTAGTTCAAATAGTTGCTTCACGAAGAATCAAGGGTAAACATCTGTCAGGGTACCAACCACGAGCCAACAGCACTTGGAAACACCACACAGTTGTGTGAAACAGATCTAAGTCAACAGTTTACACAGGAGCAAGTCATACAGGCAATCAGTAAGTGGGAGGAATTTGCATTATTAATCATAATGAAGGAAGCAGAAGGCCTACATTTGCCACACATGAGGGATTTAACTAAAAATTTGATGACACAGCTGCATAGTTTCCCCATTGTAATACACTTCTCTGAAAAGTGCTAATTTGCAATAGCAGCTAGCAGTTATTAAAGGCTGGGCAAGTGTAGCAGCTTCTCCACGCTACCCAGGTCTGACGTAGGGATTATTACGTCTTTAGGAGTGAAAGCAGCTAAGGGTACTAAATTCCACTTCAGCATTCAGCTTTTGCATTAACTGTTTCTCCTGAACACACGCTCTCCTCTTTTCCAAGAAAGCAGCATGAAAGAAATGCAAGAATTTGAGCCACCGATTCTTGTTGTGTGAACTGATAACCAAAACTACCGGGAGGGAGGGCAGGCACACCCTTAATCCAAACTGGCTTGATGTCAGAAACAGTAATCCAAGGAAATCCAAGCTTTTCTCAGTGATGACCAATGATAGGACAAGGGGCAATGGATGCAAACTGGAGCACAGGAGGTTCCATGTGAATATCAGGAAGAACTTCTTTACTGTGAGAGTGACAGAGCACTGGAACAGGCTGCCCAGAGAGGTTGTGGAGTCTCCTTCCCTGGAGACATTCAAACCCCGCCTGGATGCATTCCTGTGTGATGTACTCTAGGTGACCCTGCTCTGGCAGGGGGGTTGGACTAGATGATCCTTCAAGGTCCCTTCCAACCCTAGAATTCTGTGATTCTGTGAAAAACCCACTGAGCCCTGTGACAGGAAGCAAACAGTATGAGATAAGGACATGACTGAAGCAGGTCCTGGTTTTATTCAACAAATGCTTTCATGAAACATCTCTAAAGGAAAAAGGTTATGATGAATTAAAGAGACAAGACCTTTCCATCTAATGGCTGTGGAATGGTGAGTTGTATCAAACCTTCCCCGTGTGCTGGTTCAGGCTTGGATCGCCCTTCAGGGGTGATGCACCTGACCACACTAATCAGAACCAAACCCGAATTGACACTAGTGTCTACAACAGCACTTCAGAACCACACACCAAACTACGTGGATCCTTTTGGATCCACTTTTGGATCCTGCCTTCTGTGCTTTCCCCATTTACAAAGCAAGTACAAAAGCACTAGCTGTGTTAGGTCATGCAAAAAAAATACAAAACACGGAAGATCAAGAAGTGCTGAATTTTTACAGTGAAATGTAGGTATTTTAGACTGTCAAGACCTAGAGAGTAGTTACATTCTTTGCTGTAGTTGTCTGTGTGTACTGAATCCCGCCCTGGATCACCCAGTAGTGCTTACCTCTTTCTGATTATAGGGGACTTGGTCTCCTACCTGTAGCCTCTGTATTGCACTTCGAATAGATAAAGCAACAAAAACCAGACTGTCCCATGCAGAAAAAGGAGTATCAGCTGAGACAAAATAATAAATACAAATAGAGAAAAATATTTTTAATAAGTTTTATAAAAATTCAACTTACTTGGTAAGCCTTGCAATTTGCTACCTCAGTTTCCTGTAAGCATCATTAGAAGCAAGCCACGTAACATCTGAAATGCTAGCACTGTCTATGTCCCGTTTCCAGCAACATGGATTCAAGCAGTAGTTTGCTGCTGTTCTCAATGTATGGCTGGTATAGCCACGATGATAAATAGACCATCATCAGATCCTGGTCAGCAGAATGAGCAATTTCTTGTACAATTGTTTGCTTGAGCTGTAGTTCCTCCTTGTACATTTTGGAGAGCTTCAGAGAAACCTCATCTGAAATGCATTGAAAAACCAAGCACATTGACCAGACCATTTCAGCAATTCTCTAGAAGTTGAATTATACTTGTAAGACGTTGATTGTTAAAACAACCCCTACCTTACAGAAGCTATTCCACGTTTTTTTACAGTATTACTAATGTTTGCACACTAGAATATAAAATGCTAAGAAATTTCCTCAGCTTCTGGATATATTTTATACACTAGTGATTTTGACAGGAATCCCTTTTTAATCCCAGAATAAGCAGCGGTACTGATTCTCAGGACCCACTGTAAAATTATCAATTATAGCTATTCTTTCAAATAGCTGAAACTTGATTTTAAAATTTGGTAGTGCTATCCTGAAATACAAGCTTTCCATTGTAGAGTCACTGTTCATTTTAGCTAATCCAAAGGATGTCCTCTTGTGCTGTCAGGCACTTCAGCAATGCCTGACCACCAACGAGTGATACCAATAGTGAAAAATAACAGCCAAACAAAACAATGGACCAAAACTGCAGTGTGTAATGTAAAAAAACAGTATTGTTAGTAGTTATGTTAGCAATACTGGTAGGGGGGGGTTAAAATATATCCATGTAATAATCTTCAATTGTTTGAATTTCTTAAAAAAAAAACCCCACACAAATTATTTTTTAAAGAGAGACTGATCTTGTGTTTCTAACTTAGCCTGAACTATCACTGCCTTCAGGAGGATTCAGTCTTTCATGGAGTAGAGAGCATCACTAAATGATTCAGTCACAATGAGCATTTTTACAGCAGTTGTATTTCTCGTTCTTACCCTTCTAAGCTGGCAGAAACTAACACATAAGACTCCACCTAACTTGTAGTGAAGCAAGAAGCAGGGCTTCACAAAGGTACGACTTTCGCTCCACAAAGGCGGCAGTTGGTTCACATGTGATCAGGCTTCTCTTGAATTCAAACAGTTTTAAAACTGTGGTAGCAGCAGTTGGGAGGCAGTGCCTCTTGTCAAGTGAACGCTGAAAGGAAACTAACAGTAGACAGTACCTGAACATGTCTTTACTTACCTTGACTGACACAGAGATCAGAGGTATTTTTCTCTGGCTGCCTGAGAATTAACTGAGGTATAGCTTGTTCTCTGCATTCAAGGATTTCATTCCGGTGTCAGGTAACAAGTCAGGTAAGCCTACAGCTTAACACGACCAAGTTGCAAATATGTCTCTCCCTACAAAGGACGTGGCTATCGCAGCCTGGACACTGCAAGCTGCTGACAAGCTCAGTTTTATGCTGTAATTGTTGCATGTCAGACAACTCTTGGCAATTCATACAAGCAGTCATCAGCAGTAACCCTAAGCCAAGTGATGCATTCATGTGTTTATTGATTAGTCAATTACAAAGGAGGCAGACACACTAAAGCAAGACATCCAGATAAAAGAGTTTATTCTTTAGTCCTAAATTAGATGACATCAACGACACAATGCAATTGACTAAGATAATCAATATTTTACTTACAGAAGTAGGGTGTGGGCCATGTATGAAAGAAGGGCGTTGTGCAATTCCCAGCTCCATAGTGAAATGTTTCCAAGTCACAGATTGCTTTAGTAGTTGAAGTAAGCTTTTCCATTTTCAGTTGTATTTTTGTCTGAAAATGATGACCATGCAGCATTAATGAACAACTCAGGAACATTAGGCTACTATAATCTTAAACAATTTTTTAAAACACACAATTTCTGAAGACTATTTAGTCTTCGCATTTTTAACTCACTTTTTTTTTTAACTCCAGAGAGGAATCAAAGCTGCAATTTATATAAAGATTTAATATTAGATATCCTAAAAATGTGAACACTGCAGATAAGACTTACAGACTCTGATTTTGCATAATTTTTTTGCTTCCCCCTTGTAGAAATATACTAAATCTCTCTCATTTTTTCACCTTCTGTATATTTTTCCTACAGCAATCTAGTAATGGGGGAAAATTTCATAATGTCTATGAACAAGTGTGGCACAAATTCTATGAACACACGCTTTCTTACATTACCATGTCAAGATGACTTAAATTTGATTCAAAAGATCAGTGGCAAGTGAGAAAAGCAGCTCAAGCTACTACTGACAATATATCTAGGCTTGCTTCGAAAACAGGACATCGCATCCACTTCCTTCATGTTCACCTGACTTTGTGCATTACTGATGGGGACCAATATTTACAACAAAATGGAGCTTGCAGGTAGTATCTGTAAGTCAAGAAGCTCAAATACAGATTCTTCTGTAAACTCGTAAACTGGTACAAACTCATAAGGAATTAAAAATAAGTCTGTTTTGTACCCAATCTAACACTGGCTGCTTAGACTCCTATTACTCAGGAGTAATAAAAAATTGCATCAACACACTTGGTAGTCTGAATAAAAAACTACCTCAAGGAAAACAAACAAACAAGAAAAAAACCCAAATTAATGTTAGATTTTCCTCAAATTTTGTTCTGTGGGAAAATGTATCTGCTTTCCTGCTTATTCTGAAGTATTCTGGAGTATCCTGTCTACATTAAAAAAATGGATCTATCATCTTTTTAATGAGCCTCCACTTTGGCAGAAGGCTGTAAAAGCTATTTTTAGTAAGAATTTTAAATTACAGTATCAGGCAAAAAAAAAAATATCTTTTTGTTTCCTGTCAAGCTGACAGGTGACATGAATTCCTAGCAATGTATCCAGAAAAAAAGGTGGGTTACATAATAATTATCTTACTCTACTCTCTAGAGGAGTTCTGCACAGAAAATGCAGGTAGGCAGACTAAAAATACAACTGCATTATGTCTGATCAAAGATAGCTGCAAGGATTTGACGGCAGGTAAAGCAATGCTATATGCTTTGTTTGTTTTGTTCTAAACTGAGGGAATACTCAGGGTGAGAAAACAAAACAGGTGGAGTTTTAGAATGTTCTTTTGTACGATTCATCTTCAGAAGATCACTTTATAAAGGGAGGTGTAGAATTATAAGCAGAAGGAAGATGCAAAACCAAGTTTCAAATTTAGCAATCAAGTAAATAAATGGTACGCACTAGACTTCTAAAAATACCAATTTTCTATTTACAACAAATACTTGAGGACATTTCCTTAGGTCACACTTCAACACACTTGGAATTGATTCATATTGACTAAGACTGAAAAGTGAGCATTACCATACGCTTTAAGGTCTCAAGTAATTCTGCACAGCAGTTGTCGAGTTCTTCATTGTATTTTGGAGCTGGCTTTTCAGATTCTGTGGCACTGCTATCACATGCTATCTCCAGTTTGTTGTCTTGAAATCTAAAACAGAAATGTAAGGCAGAGTAAAAAATTGCACATAGGTTTACCTGAGCTGTGCAGATTAAAGATCCATGTGGTCTGACCCTGCAAAATCTTTCTCACAGGATGTCCATGAGAATTCCTACATAAAAATAGGAAGAGACATAGCCAGCCACGTGAGCAATTGAGGCTGGTACCATAATCTTCAGAGGAACACAGAATTACTCCACCTTAGAGCACATGCTTCAAAAAACAGTTGCAGGTGTTAAGATAAAACCTCTTCCCACTTTCCCTTGCCCCTGTGGTGGAGGTTATTCTCTCATAACGGATAACATACGCCCAGCCTTCAGCTGCTCCCACTGACCATCTGGTGCCTCACCACAAACTCACCTTCACGCACAACCTAAGACATTCAACTGTGAATGCACAGTGGCTAATGTGCAGACACCTATCCTGTCTTACTGACTCCTGCAGAAGCTGTACACTTAAGACGGGGAGTTGCAAGAGAGCGAAAGCAGCATCTGACCCCATTAGAGCAAAATATTCCTGAGCTTGTACCTGTCAGAACCCTGTCAGACAAAGCCTGTTCAGTTGTCAGGACTCTGGAGAAGTTTCTTCTCAAAACCCTGTTAGTTAAAGGCTTTTCTTTGCAGCATGAAGATAATAGGCTCTACCAAAGTGGTTTTTGTTGGTTGGGTTTTTTTAAATCATCAATGTTAGAACTTTTTTGTCTATGTAAATCACCAATTCTTTCTTAAAATTTACTGAAATCTGACTTTAGTGAAATTTGGCAATACTGGCCTCAGTGTAAATAAGCAAGAGAGAAAGGGAATTCACACGGGCTGAGATCTGTATGATTAGAGTCTAACTTTGTGTATTATATATTTTAAATATCTGCTATGCTTAACTACGTATAACAAACATTTTCTATTTCTTGCAAATATCATTACTTTATGAGATTATTTTGATCTTTATGAGACACTTATTTGAATGTAAATAGTTCATATAACCAAAAAGAGCAGCTGCTGAACTTGATCCAAAAGGTGACATGATCCACTCTGACATGATCTTTCCTCACCTCCAAAAAGAACTTTCTAGTGAAGAAAAGATTGATTTCTCAATAAAGACAACCTTTATGCTGTCTCTTCTTGTGCCAGTGTACTTACTGCTCACCGATCTTCATGTTGACTATTTTGTTTGCTGTAGTAAAGCCACTGTCGTTCAGTTTCTCCCATTTCATCATTAAATTATGCCAGTCTGCCGCATTATCTTTAAGTTTTCTTGCACTGAGGGATGAAACTGGCCGCCTTGGAGTGCTGTTAGCAGGACTTTTTGCTATATGGGAGAATAAATCCAAGCCATTAAAAGCATGCATGAACAAAGCAGCGTGCTGCCTGGCGGCTGTTTGTGTGAATGATTTCCTTGCTTTAAAACTTTTTCACTGTGAGAGTGACAGAGCACTGGAACAGGCTGCCCAGAGAGGTTGTGGAGTCTCCTTCACTGGAGACATTCAAACCCCGCCTGGATGCGTTCCTGTGTGCTGTGCTCTAGGTGACCCTGCTCTGGCAGGGGGGTTGGACTGGATGATCCTTCGAGGTCCCTTCCAACCCCTAGAATTCTGTGATTTACTACTGAATATTGATTAAGTAACATGAAGTTCACACTAACTACCTTAAGCCATGAAATCCAGCTCCTCAGCCTTGAGGAACCGCAGGATTTACAGGCAAATCGTGTCACTGGGGTGCGGCACCGTGCCCGGGGGGGCTCTGCAGCCCCGGCCGCCCACAGCTCGCTGCTGCCGCGCTGCGCGGCCTGAGGCGCCGCGCCGGATCCCCGGACCCGGGACCCCACGACCGCCTGCCTGGATCGATCCATGCCTGGTGAAGCGCCTGGGAGGACGCCGAGCCCTGCTGAGGGCGGTGGGTGCCGTCGGGCTGAGGCAAAGCCCCGCTCCACGCGTGTCCCCCCCGGACCCCGCTGAGAAG
>VZRW01012706.1:58893-122446 GCA_013398125.1 Aegotheles bennettii | reverse complement strand
GGCGCTCGCTCCCTCTCCGGCTGCCAGCGGGGCCTGCGGCGGCCGCCTGTTGCGGGTGAGCCCGGGGCGGCTTTTCCGCCCGTCTGCCGGCGGCTCGGCTGCGGAGAGCGCAGGGGGCCTGCGGGGGCGGGGCGGTGAATCCGGCACAAGCCGAGGCAGAGCCGGTGGGAAGGCGCGGGGGTGCCGGTGGTGCCCGAGCGGGAGCCCGGCGCTGCGTTCCCCCTCCCCTGTCAGGAGCTGCAGCCCCTCCGGTACCGAGAAGCAGCGCGTTAGGAAGGGATGGTTTGAAACACCTGCCTGGGCACAGGAATGCGCTGGAGGAGGGAAGGTTCCCTGGAGAAGTGTGTGTCCCCAGGCCGTCAGGGTGAGCAGAGCCTGTCCCCACCGCTCCCCTCGGCTCCTGCCTGCGCGGGCACGCCGGGTGCTGCTCTTCCCTCCCTTCTGGCTCTCACCTGAGAGTGTTTGGGTTTTTTCTTTCACAATAAACTCTCCTGAGCCAAACCTGTAGCATTTCACCCGTCGTGTGAGGCGGTGCGTGTGTCGGTCAGGTAACCGCGGCCTGGTGCTGACCCTCTCGCCACGGGGGGTTGGTGCTTGCTCCTCCCCTCTGCTCGGCAGCAGGCTGTGTGAAAAGCTCTGGAGATGTGGCAGTCAGGTACCTGCTCCTTAGGCTAAAAATATCAGAAGTATTAGGAATTAAAACCGCCTTTGTTTGTAGCTGGCAGGATCTAGCTGAGCTCGGAGACTGTTGTGGTTAGCCATGCTCATGTATGTGAGTTGGTCCATACTCTGAAGAGCTGAAATTTCAGTTTTTATGCCAAAGAATAATAAGAATAATCAAAACCAGAGCTGCTAACCCTCTTGCACAGACAGGACACTTGAGCTCAGAGAGTTGCAGTGGCAGCTTTCGGCTTCTGCAGTCGGTCTGTGGCACTGCCTGGCACTGAACCTTCAACCACTGCCTGTCAGTTTATCCACGGGATTATGCCTGGTGTTAGGTACCTCTGTTAGGCAGCGCCCAGACTTGTTCCCATTTCTGAGAGCAGAGAAAATCCTTTAAAAAAGTTTGCTTTTCAGAACGTGGCCTTGGATGTAGTACTTACAAGATTGTTGTGAATTTTGTGTGTTGGGAAGGAAGGACTGTTTTGTCAACATAAGGTATTTTTCTCTGCTTTATCTCTGCTGCAGGACAGCTGCTTAGCACAAGCTGATTTGCCCTGTACAGCTGTTACGTGCTCGAGCGTGGCTGACACGGAGTGGACATGTGCGTTCGATTCCAAAATCTGTCTGAGAAAACAGATTATATCCGCTGTTTGCCTGTGATAATGGAGTAGGAAAAACAGATAACGAATAAAGCCGTTAATAAAAAGGGACTAAATGTGACACACAACTGTGATTAGGGGGATGCTGAAGACTTTAGGCTCCAAAGCAGAGAACTGTGGTGCTTGTGCAGAGTTTTTGAATATATAAGCCACATTGCAATTCTCTAGTCCTTGATACATTTGTTTTGAGTAGATAAAATTACTTAATTAGCAGTACTTTTAGTAAAGTGATGATTTCAGCTTTCAGTTATATGTTTTCACACAAGCAGTACAAGTGTTTTGTTAGTCTGTAAACCACTCAAGATGAAAATAATTTGTGTACGATGGCAAGAAATTATAGTTTATTAATACATTTTTTATTTTACAGGGTGAATGGGCTATAGAGAACAAAACTTAATTTCATTTTTTTACAACTTTGCCATCAGAGAAGATGGAAATAAGATTGTATATAAATTTTATGAAGAGTGAGAACCCTAACCTGACAGCATGTTTTTCAAATTCAACTTAGTATATGACAAGAAATCATTCCTCCCGGTGTTTTCCATGGGGTGAAAAGTCCTATCAAACTCTCCCTTATTTTTCTCTTTTTAAATTAAGTGTAAACTTAAAAAACATGCATCAGGTTGCAGATAGGGTTGTTGTAGAGGAAAGTGTCTTTTTCTGGATAATACAAATTTCCATAATTCCTTAGTTTGTAGCAAATTACTGTTTTTCAGAGTTTAGTTGAGCTGGTTGGGTAAGTGAGGGAAACTAGAAGAGAGAATTAATTCTGAGGACTTGCAAGGTCCTTTGGCAACTGAGGAGTGTGAGATGGTTCCAGCTACAAGAGCAGCTTCAGATGACGACAGAGCTGAATTGTGGGAGTCACAGAGGGGACTTAAAAAACCAAAATATGTGAAATTCGTGGGACAGTAACTGGGGAGTGGTAGAAGTTGAGATTAGACAGAAGATTTGTACATGTGAGACTCAGGACGAAGACTGGATTTTATTTTATTAGAAAAAAGAGAAAGCTAGGGGGGAGAAGACCAGTAGCTAGTAAAATTGCTAGTAGCTAGTAAAATTGCTGCAAGTAGCTAGAAAAATTGCTAAACTGGCTAGGCAGCATGTTTAGAACAGCAAACAAGACTTTATTTAGTTGACTGCAGATAGAAGATAATAAACGCTGAAGGAAAGAGCAGGAGACCTAAAATACAGGCTAGGAAGTAGATGGGGTGTGAAAACATTGTAAAAGACTGGTGATGTGCCGAGGTTATCTGTTAACTTGGTAAACAACTCTGAAAGGAACTCTGAATTCAGGAATAGTTTGGACGCATTAATCAGCTAATTCTTGTGATGTTTTATGAAGTAGGTGTCATGGCAGGTAGTAAGTGCTGGAGGGGAGTGGAATTGATTTCTAAGATCTAGCAAGCAGTAGAATTTATCTCAATTAAAAACATCTAATTATTATATACTGAGAGTTTCTGTGACACGGATAACGTACAGGTCCAGTAACCAATCTTTATTCTTGTGGTCTTGTCCAACATGGGTTTGAATTGGCAATTTCATGCAAATAATCCCTTTGGATTTAGTGGAATTGTATATTGACAGCAAGTGTTGCAGGACCAAAAGCCAGGTTATTGAATCATCTTGCACAGTAACTGAAATAGTTTGAAAATTGAGACATCAGAGCTTTTCACAGTAATGGATATATTAAACTGGAGCACCTATCTTTTTTCTAATTTAGTTGATATACACTGAAAGCAATGTGTGAAGATGCCAAACAAATACCATTTTCCATCCTTAGAGAAATAAAACCTAGGCACAGTAGGACATGGCACACAAATTGCAATAGGAATACTTTACACAATAATTTTGAGCATTTAGGAGTGTTTCTAACCTCAGCTGGCATATTTCTGTTTTTCATTTCTCTAAGGAAGTTATAACTCTGCAGAAGCTGAAGAAGATCTTCAGTGTTACAGAAGTCCAAAATCCTCGCCTTGGAAAACTGGAAGTACTTTTTGGCAGATTGTAAACCATTCTGTTAATCAGACTTCCTCATGACAAAATAGAATTCGAGAGGTGGAGGTTTCTTTCTTTTTCTGTGTTCCAAAGTCATCCATGAGGAGAACAGCTACTGCTGCAAAATGTTCTTGTCAAGGCTGTCCCTCCACAATGAGAAAAATTACTGGGTTTAATTAATTTTTTAAATGTTTTTACATACGTCATGGTCATATCAGCTTTTTCTGAAGATCCCAGTACATTATTAATATGATGAGCTCTGACTACATTTTTTTTTTTAAGAAAGCAAACAGAATCTTTGTTTCCATTATTTTTAGAATGATACCAGAATTGTCACCTAAGTATATTTACAGTGTCACTCATCAGCATGAAGTTATTTGCTTAACCATGAAGGGAAATACGAGCATATGGTGCTTTTTCTGTTTGCTCCTTATCTTTCTAAATTCAGTTGCTACGTGGATGTTTTCCCGTGTCTGTCAAAAGGGGATTTCTTTCATTTTTGCATTGCCCCTTTCTTCCTACAGTACTCTTATTTTTTGTTGTTATTTGATTACATAGCAGATGTAGCTCTGACTGAATTGTTTCTCAGTCATGTTTTTCATGGGGTGTGGGGCATGAAGGAGTTGAGCATTAATACAAGTTTGACACATTGATCTTACAGCACTATTGCAGTGAATGTTCCATGCTCTCAGCACTGGGAGGATTGAGGGTAGGGTTTGCAGGTAGATGAAGAAATATACTATGTGGATTGTTCGGTGTCAGAGCCTTACAGTTCTTTCACTAGCCAAATGAGAAGAAATACTGCATTTGAACTCAACTTTGATGAACTCACAGCTGCACGAAAAAGTAGTTTTCCCATATTTAGTGGTTACCATACGTCCTTAGATACTGGCTAAACTGAAGAAATAAGCTTATTCTTAAAATGTTCTATGAATAACTTACATTCACTATAAGACTTTAACTTGCTTTTTCTTTATATGGAACAGAAACTGAGAATTTCTTCATCCCTACTTGCTGAATGGTGGCTTTCTGGTAGCAGTTTACTCTTTCCAAAGAAGTTAATGACATGTCTTTTGTTTTTCTCTTTCAGATTTCCTTATGTGGTCCAGTAGATGTGTTTATTTCAGCCTTAAACTTGCTGATGCCAATGCTTGCTATGGCATCTGTGGCTTCACCAGTTGTATTTAAGGAGTTTTGTCCCTTATATTATCTTCTCAATGCCATTCCTACAAAGGTCCAAAAAGGCTTTCGCTCTATTGTGGTATACCTCACAGCACTTGATACCAATGGAGACTACATTGCTGTGGGGAGCAGCATTGGGATGCTTTATCTCTACTGCAGAAATTTAAACCAGATGAAAAAATACAATTTTGAGGTAAATACTGACTTTTACTCTTGTCTCTTCTAATGAAGCTGAGTTGCTCAGAATTGAGCTGCTGTTTGTCTTCTGTTAACTTTGTGAGTTATATGTATATTTTATTTCAACAGGGGAAGTGTGAATCTATTACTTTTGTAAAGCTGTTGAGTTGTTTTGATGATCTAGTTGCTGTTGGTACAGCCTCAGGTCGGGTTGCAGTTTTTCAGCTTGTGTCTTCATTACCTGGAAGAAACAGACAGGTAAGTGTTTGCGTTTGGTTAACTTGTGTGAGGTTTAGTGTGGCGACTCCTAGTAGAGTGTTACTGTCGTTCTTTATGATAGTGAAAACTAGAGAATTTTGCCTGATGAAATATCTGTGAATGTGTTTTAGGCTTCATATGTTAAGCTTATAAAAGCAATAATCTTAAAGCATGCTTTTGATTGCAGAAGATACATTTAATCAAAAATGCTTTTGAGAAATTCCTCAGTTGCAGTAAGTGGCTGAGCTATTTGATGGTGAGTTTTTTTATTGTTTGTTTAGGTTTTTTTGTGCTAAATAAAATTTAGGATGACCTGCACTTTTGTACTTGATCTCTGGTTTAGCAGTCAGAGTCCCTGAATAGGCTTTGTGTCTCCATTTTCTCTTCCCCTCCTTGTAATGCTTTGGTATTGTTTCACAGCTTCGGAGATTTGATGTTGCTGGTATCCACAAAAGTAGCATTACAGCTTTAGCTTGGAGTCCCAATGGAATGAAATTGTTCTCTGGAGATGACAAAGGGAAGATTGTCTACTCTGCCCTCGACCTAGACCAGGTGAGCATTTATTATGGAGACCTTAATTCCCATTTACAATTTTCTGAAAGAATGCTTGTGTGTTTAAATACTTGGCAATTAGTTATTTGCTTAGAATCATTTATTTAGCTAAACTGTCTTACTGGTAAGCCTACACTTGACCAAGTGTGCACACACCCAGCAAGACAACCACTGGGTATCCTTCACAGCTGCCTTATCTTTTTATAAAATAATATATATATGTAAAATGGTGTGGTCCTTCTCATTGTATCATGTTCCTGTCTGAAATAACTGTCATATCTTCCTGCAACTTTCGGCCAGTACTATCCCTTTGAAAGGGGTACTTTTGAGTGATGTGATGTTGCTGATTCACTGTATTTGAGGAAGTACTTTTTTCAGAATTGCTTAGCATCTCAGTCTAGAGTATAGAATGAAAGTAATATTTGGGTTATACTGGATGACTGGCATGTTACCAGTAAATGGAATTTTTCCAATGTCTTGTTAATTAATACAGGCCTAGGAGGTCAACAGAATAAGTACTAACTTGAATTTCTGTATGGGAGAAAAGTTGAGACAACAGCCATCCTGATTTACCTATGACTGTCCCTCATTTGATTCACAAAAAAGGTTTAACATCTCCAAATGTAACACTTGTATGACCTGGCAGCAGAGAAGAAGGACAATAATGTGTCCTAGAGTTGCTATTGAATTCCAGGTGAAATGTGTTAGCTAATATTCGGAGAGAAATTGAATTTCAGTGTGCCACTGTGGTACACATAATCTAACTCGCCTCTTGTCTGCATAAAGGAACTCCACATTCATTAAGTGAACTTCATGCAACAGTGGTTCAAAAGCTTTTGTTCGTTTATTTGTTTTCTCTTTCTTGGGCTTATTAATTTCCTTGCAATGTTAGTTATTACCTTGTATTTTTAGAAAGGTTGGCTCTTACTAATTGTGTGTATTTTTAAAAGGGTATTTGCAACTCCAGCCTTGTATTGGAAGAGCCATCTTCGATTGTCCAGTTGGATTACAACCAGAAAGTGCTGCTTGTCTCTACTTTACAACGGACTCTACTTTTTTACACAGAAGAGAAGTCTGTCAAGCAAGTTGGAACACAGCCCAGAAAAAAGTAACCCTCATAAAATCTTGATGCAGGCACATCTATTAATTCTAGCTTTTCAGAGTGGATTACAGAAAGAGTGATCTAAGCAGTGAAATTAATACAACACAGCAGTCTGCTCATAAAACGTTAGTTGCAGTAGCTGTGTGTGCTCAAACATGAAATGACAATTCTGCCTACTTAGAAAGTACATGGTTGCAAATATGTTACAATCATATTTTTAGGGCAATATTACACAAAAATATTTAAGATGTTTTCTCATTGTTTAATCTGAAATCACTGCAAAACTTCCTCTGCAGTCCTTCTTGGTTTACTGTGCCTTGGTGTGAGCAGGTGTTGTAATCAGGTCCATCCTGTAATCAGGTGCATCACCAGAGCGATGCAAAAAGCAAAAGCAAATCAGCATCCTGATTTTTCTTATACACTGAAGTGAGTTAAAAGGGAAAATATATAGCAAGCTGCCTTCAAGTTGACTTGAAGGCTAGGAACTTCTTGTATGACCTTCTGGCATCTTCTATTGTATAATCTCTTGGATATGAAGGAAGAGGGAACCCAGTCTTAGAACAGCATGACTGACTGTCTGGAAGTAGGGAAAATTGGCTCTTGAAAGAAGGTTGTAACGTACCTTTCAGAGATGTGAATAGTAAGAGGAGTACCAAGGACCATCTTATGTACGAGGGGTTTTCTTGAGTGATAGTAAAGATGTCTTTAAGCACGCGAGTTGAAGATTTTAACAGCTGAGGTCTGTTCCTTGCTTCTTGCAAGTAGAGGTTGTCAATTTCTTAGCGTTAGTTTGCAGTGTTTTGCTTGGTTTTTATTAATTCTTGGAGGAAGATGACTGCATAGTAGGATCTTTCTGAGGTGGACTGTATTGGGTTTGCATGGCAAGGTTTTGGTAGCAAGGGGGATACAGGGCTTCTGTAAGAAGCTGCCAGAAGCTTCCCCCATGTCTGATAGAGACAACGTCAGCCAGCTCCAAGATGGTCCTGCTGCTGGCCAAGGCTGAGACCATCAGTGGTGGCAGTATCCCCCCTGTGATAACATATTTAAGAAGGGGAAAAAGTTGCTGTGCAACAGCAATTGCAGCTGGAGAAAGACGTGAGAACATGTGACAAAAACAACTCTGCAGACACCAAAGTCGGTGAGGAAGGAGGTTCCCCAGGCACTGGAGCAGAGATTGCCCTGCAGGTGGTGGTGAAGACCATGGTGAGGCAGGCTGTCCCCCTGGAGCCCATGAAAGTTAGCAGTGGAGCAGAGACCCACCTGCAGCCTATGGAAAGCCCCACACCGCAGCAGGTGGATGCCTGAAGGAGTCTGTGACCCTGTAGGAAGCCCATGCTGGAGCAGGCTCCTGGCAGTACCTGTGGACCCATGGAAAGAGAGGAACCTGCACTAGAGCAGGTTTGCTGGCAGGACTTGTGACCCTGTGGGGGACCCACACTGGAGCAGTCTGTTCCTGAAGGATTGCACCCTATGGAAGGGACCCACACTGGAGCAGTTCATGAAGAACTGCAGACTGTGGGAAGGACTAATGCTGGAGAAGTTCATGGAGGACTCTCTTGTGGGAGGAACCCCATGCTGGAGTAGGGGAAGAGTGTGAGGAGTGCTCCTCCTGAGGAGGAAGGAGCAGCAGAGATAATGTGTGATGAACTGACTGCTACCCCCATTCCCTGTCTCCCTGCGGCCCTGGGAGGGAGGAAGAAGAGAAATCAGGAGTAAAGTTGAGCCCAGGAAGAAGGGAGTTGTGGGGAGAAAGATGTTTTAAGATTTAGTTTTTATTTCTCATTATGATTTTGATTGGCAATAAAATTAAACTAATTTCCCCAAGCAGAGTCTGTTTTACTCGTGACGATAATCGGTGAGTGATCTCTCCCTGTCCTTATCTCAACCCACGAGCCTCTTGTTATATTTTCTCTCTCCTATCCAGCTGAGGAGGGGAGTGATAGAACGGCTTTGGTGGGCACTTAGCATGCCAGTAAGGCTATGAAGCTTGTCAGGAGGAGTCATTTAAATTACCTAATAGATGCAGTGTCTGACTTCTAAAGCTGAGGGAAAACTGCCCTTACTTGGGAGCACTGTTCTTGTCATACTGTAAGCAAATTTGTACTTCAGACAACTGACTGAATGCTTCAATCAAAGAACAAAACTTATTTTTGATAATTTGCGGTAGTCAGTTTGCACCATTAGTTTTTAACTTTGTTTCTAAGTTGAGTATGTAGCTTTATAAATAAACTATTCTTTTGCATTTTAGCACTGGCAAATTTGGAGCATGTTTTATACCCGGCCTATGTAAACAGAGTGACCTGACCCTGTTTGCTGCCAGACCTGGGTTTCGTCTCTGGAAGTCTGATGTTCATGGAACTGTTCAGGCCACATTCATATTGAAAGATGTGTTTTCTGGAGGAATAAAACCTTTTGAACTGTATCCTCGTTTGGAACCACCGGACAGGGGAAGTTACAGCTCCCCAGAGAAACACCTTGGGCTTGTTTCGTGCTTTTTCCGAGAAGGATGGGTGCTGAGCTGGAATGAATACAGCATATACTTACTAGACACTGTGAACCAGGTAGATAAATCTTGTGGGTGCATATTTTATCTCTTACTTGTTTTTGTTTGTGCTATGCCATGAGCTCTCTTTGGTTTATCCATTACACTTGTATGATTTAAATCCATACTTAAACCTAACACAGAAGACTTCATTCTCTCTTTCTTCAAGTTGTCATTTGCAATGATATGCTCACAAACTAGCTTGATATTATACATAAAAATTAAATATATTTAAAGCTTTCAGTCCAGGTGTTAATATCAATTCTGATACACAGCAAAAAATATCTAAATCTAAAATCTAGTAATCAATACAAAAAAAGTTTTAGGCCTATAAAATGTGCCTAGAACTATTTATTATTTCCCTTCTGTTAGTGTCTGCAAAAACCCAAGTATTACAATTGTGAGCTGTTACCTATTTTGTCTTCTTAAAAATGCATATTAAAGTGAATGCAAGCTAGTATCTTTTTGTCTAAATGGTATTAAACATTTTTATCATGGCTGTTTTCTGCTACCAAGTTGTATATTGTTTAAGTTATTACATTGTTGCTGCTAGTTTGGACAGAGAAAATGGATAGATCTGTGGAATTAAAATGGGTATAAAAATGAGCTATGTCATGATTAAAGGGTGCTTTTCTGATTATTTTTTCTATTTTCATTCTTTTTTATAAGATAAAATCTTTATTCTGTAGCTATATATGTTGATTAAATTCCATTGAACACTTTTGTTAAGAGCACCATCTCGTCCAAGCTGTGTGTTAGTCTGATGCCAGTAATTTCTTTCTGTGTTGACTCTTCATAGGCTTTGATTGGTGGCTTGGAAGGATATGGTGATATTGTGTCCGTGTCCTGTACCAACAATGAGATTTTTCTCTTAAAGGGAGATAGAGACATCATAAGAATTTCAAGTAGACCTGAAGGACTGTCATCATTAGGTTTGTATAGATTAGCAAACTATAGTATGTACCTTATTGAGCATCATACTTTTTAATATTAAAAAAACCCAAACAAACAAAAACCCCAAACCAAACCCCACACAAAAACCTTCAGGTTACTGCAAAAAACTACCAGGTTCTGTAGGGTTACTTATCTGTTTCTACAGTATTTAGAGATCTGATTTATCTGGTCATCTGAGCTTTGTTCTGGCTGCAGTGAGAATGGAGGCATTAAGAAATTAATTATGGTTCCCTTTTTTAGGGAGTGGTTCAGCATTGTCCCAGCCACACATCTCTAATATGTGCATTTGAGACCTTATTCTAAACCATAATGCTGAAGCAATCTGGATTCCTGATCATGGCTATCTCTTTACTGATTAGTCTCAATTGTCTGGGTTGCAGATACCTGAATACATTCATTCTGTGCCACCCACATTCCAGAGGAAATCTTGGCCTTCCCAGCAATGAAAAGGAAAGAACTGGAAAAACGCCCAAAGAATATTCACTAAAATTCCAAAAATAATTTGAGAGTTTTTCTTACTTGTTGCCATCTCAGTTCAGCATCTCTATTACTAGAACTCTCTAGAAGGGATTAGTAATACTTCCTTAATGACGGTGCTGGTTGATTTCTCAATCATAAAGATTGTAAACACCATTATCCAGTGTGTTACACTCCAGGAGGACTACTTATGCATTTAAAATATCCTCCATCTTAGCTTTGTATTAGCAAAATGCTAGTAAATATGCTATGAAGTCTCACTGAACGCTAGAGAACTTAACTTTCTTATCATTGCATATTAGCAATAGTTCTAATTGAGTCATTTAAACAGTTCTTTACTCTCAAACTTCCAAGGGGTGTTTACTATTTTAATCTAAGTTCCAAGTATAGTTTGGAAGAAGCCTTCTTGAGGTCTGTTTTCTACTGATTACCACAGTGGCTGATCTGGTAAATTTTACTTGATTTTTTTCAAGATACCGAATGTTTGAATGAAGAAGTTGAAGATACGGGGTGACACTTCAGTGTGTGATATAGTTGGGTCTTCCAAGCTAAAGACCTGTACTGTTCTTCATGCATAAACATAAATTCAGAACTTTGCTAACAGAGGTTTGATACAGGCTTTGGGGGATTGATTTTACTAAAATGATTTAATGCAGATTTACTTAAATGAAGTTTACATTGTGTGTGTGCATATGTATATTTGAAATGCTGTGGACTGAGAATGTTTTTCATTGCATAAAGGTTCTTTTCTTTCAATACTCTACAAGAGCTATGCTCCTACTCACTTGACACACTAGTATTTATATTTTTATTTTTATTTTGGTCAGTTTCAGATGTGAATCCTTCAACAGATTCCAGTCCTAAACCACTGACCTCAGTATCAGTTGTTACATCTGTATCATCTAGCCCTCCAGTGGAAACTGATAAAAAACCTGTTACTTCCCCTTCAGTTATTGGTGAGAAAAGTGACTCTTATTCTTTGGTAAAAGATGACCTTGAAATTCCAACGCTGTCGGAGAAAAGTTTTGATAGAGTGGGAGACTTGAGTGATGAAACAAGAAGAAGGGGCTGCTCTGTAGTAAGTGAATCGAGAAGCAGGAGCAGTTCAGTAAATTCAGTGGGCAGTGGCTCTAGCTTTATGATATGTGCAGACCAACTTGCAGAAGCTCAGAGAGAAGGTCAACTTTCTTCACAGCGGTTCGGCGCAATCAGCTCTGAAGATTTTGATCAAGAACTCATTGTAAAGCCAATTAAAGTGAAAAAGAAAAAGAAGAAGAAACAAGGTAAGACTAGCGGAACTTTCCCTGCCACTGCTCATTATTAGAACATGCCACTTTTGATCTTACACACAAGAAAGTGTGTCTGACGTGCTTTGTTTATATTGTATTGTCATGCTCTCTAGATATTTGAGTGGTTGTGTAGGCCATTTACATGTAAGATGAAAGCCCATTTTGAAAGTGATATATTGATTATGTCTTTATTAGATCTGTTTGGTTTATTCTTTTAGCTTTGTTTTGCTTTATACATTAGAACCTTTAGCATGCTTACATGAGTTAATGATAACATACAGTGGACTCTGCTTCCAGTTTTATGTTGGAATTGTGTAACATCTATTCATCCTACTTAGAATATTTGAGTGTGTCTTTCTTAGTCATGTTTTTAGTTTGTTAAAATAGTGTCAGTACTTGATTATTCTAATTGTTTACTGTACTGATGTTAAAACTTAATGTTTTGCTCTTAAGACTTTTTTGGCTTTATGTGTATCATTCAGTGTTGAAGTTGAAAAAAATCAGTATGTCAGAATTTAACTCTGTTCTCCCCCCAGTGATGATAAAAAATTAATTTCTTATTTTGCATTGAAATACAATAGATTTTATCAATATTATTTCTCCCTTTTTTTAATGAGAACAGAATGTGGGACCAGGAGGAACCACAGCTCTCTGGAAGGCACGCCGATTTATGAGCGTCGGCTTTCTGGTGATAGTCCACATTCCTTGAATGCAGACTCCTTTTCTATGACTTCCAGCCTTATGAGTGGCAGCATTGATCATTTGAGTACTGGATCTCCAGATCAGGAAAGCATGTTCAGTGTGGAGTCCCACACGATCTTGCAAGAAGATAATGGTTCGGAAACTTTCAGTGTCCTACAGTCTCCTGAGTCTGCCACTGTACTAATTAATGAAGACAATGGAGATATGGTTGATTTACAGAAACTTCCAAGCAGTGATGGTGGCACGGGTACTTCAGCTGTTATAGACACTTTGACATCTGACTCTCCTCTGATCCTCACAGAAGACTTGACAAGCAGTGTTGATGGTGAATGTAATGGTAGTGTGGTTTCTGCAAGCACTGAATGCTGTCTTGGACAGCTCAGCCAAGAGGAGGAGCAGGATTTTCCTACATTGTGTAAAATAGGTGAAAATTTAGATAAAATGAACCTGCAGGATACTGAAAAATCCTTTGAAGAGCCAGACCTTACAGACCAAATGTTTTTGGAATGTGACAGTGTACTTGGTGTTCAGACATCACTGACACCAAAGGAAAGTGATGAAACTGGTGGAGAAGACCAACAGCAACTCTCTTTAATGCACAGTGCTCTGTCAGATCCTTCCGTGCTCCACTTTGACATCTCTAACGATGTTTATTCAGATAACACTTCCATTTCTGGATGGAATTTTGAAAGTGCCATCAAAGCTAAATCTAGTACTAGCACTGCTGAATGGGTAACAGACACTCATGAAAGTAAGACCGAGAAATCTGCCTCGAGTGACGACGAGGATATTTATGGACATGGATTACCGTATTCATCCTCGGAGGCTAGCATGCCTGAAGTCGGTGCTGGGCCTGGTTCCCAGGATGCAGCCAAGATAAGCCTAGATGAAATGGTGCTGTTAAAATCTGATCAGGTATATGTTTTCAGTTAGTTAAAATACATAATTACAGCATTTCAAAAGAAACATTCATGCAGTTATTATTCTTTACTTCTTTAGGAAAGCAGGTTTTTTCTTACTTGATTCGAGTAAGCAAGTAAGGCCAAACAGCAATGTGTGTTGTAACTCTTATGAAACGTGATGTATCCGACTTCTGAATGGGTGATGTGATTCTTACAGCCAGTGCAGCTTCACGTGGTATTATTCCCAGCTCAACAAAAATGCTGTCATAAACCCATCTGTTAAAGACTGAATAGTAAAACCAAGTCATGCTCAATGGCTGCTCCTTTTTTGGGTCTCCAGTAGCCCAAATTCTGCATGGTGCTGCTCCCAACTTCAACTGACTTCACGGGGAATTATTGCTGGTGATCCCACATGGCTGGCGTCTGGTTAAGGGTCATTTTACTTGTAAATACTCAGAATAAGGATTAGTCTTTTTTGTGTCCTAGACAGCAGTTAGTACTATTTAAAAAGTTAACTTTTTTCCTTTTTCTGTTATCTCTCTTTCCTTCATTATTGTTTTGTGGGTCAACATTTCCAGAAATAGTAATTCTCATATAGACTATAGCAAAGAAGTACTAAAATTAATTGTAAAAATCTGCAAAATTGCCAAAATCTTGGAGTTTCAGCAGAAGTCTTAAGAAGGAAATACAGTTCTTCTAGGCTGGGGGTTTTGCTTTGATCTGTTTTAAAACGTATAACAGCCTTGTATTGAGATAACCAAATATTTGTTGATAAAGGTTGAGGTGTAAGTTGTTGGTGTCCTAGTTAGCAACTACTGCAGCCCAAAGTGTAGAAGACTTTTAGTTTCAAGTTATGATATTCTTACCCTCTGAAATGTTTAGAAAAGCTCCACAGATGCTTATATTATGGGTCATCTATGCAGTGCTCTGGTTCACCTCGTGCAAGCTATCAAAATTTAAGACAGCAGTCTGTAACTCAAATTTCTGCAATAAATGGCTCCTATGCCATACAGAGAGTACCAGAGCTGGGTATTTAGCTGTCTCTGCACTCCAGCTAACTTGCTCCCTTTGCTCATCACTACATAGGCAATACATAACTTCCTGGACTACAGACACACTATGTTTGTATGTATTCCTTTTTGTATCTGCCATTTCCTTGAAGTATGTGTTCTTTAATTAAATAAGAGAAGATTTTTCACTTTTTGGAGGTAGATGACAGTGTGTAGGATTTGGGGTTTTTTACTTTGCAGTACATACTATCATAGAGAACACGGACAGAGGTAGTTTTATTTTACACAAGGCAAATTCATTCATTGATTCAGGTACTTAAGAACCTTATGTTTAGCTTTTTGATCAAAATATGGGAATCTGCTGTGCTTAAATAGCCATTTTCCTGTGCAGTTTGAAGATGCCTGCTACTGTTCTGACTCTACAGTTCTTAGTTTGCAGAGAGCTGGATGGGGTACTCTGGTCCTGGTTATGGCATCCTGAGCCTGGTTGTCTCAGAGAAGTACATTTGGTGCCTTGACTACAGAGGCAGCCTGTACTGCAGTGCTCTTCCCGCGGCGGGGCTGCGGTGGCAGAAGTTTGAAGATGGTGTCCAACAAGTGGCAGTTTCCCCCTCAGGTTGGTTGGCTTCTGCTTTACTATAACCTTGTAAATATAAAACTTGCATAGACTTGTGCATTTTCTTTGCTTTATTATTTAATTGGGTGAAACTTGTAATTTTTCTGAGACACAAATGCAGTTCAGGGCATGTGCAATTTCCACCTAGGCAGTTTATTTTATTTTTTTTAATACAGTACTTCTATGAACTTGGTTGTTTGGGACTTGTTTCATGTAGTAGTAGTGTGGGTTGTTTTGTTTTGTTTTCTTTTAAAAGTCATATTGGGTGATGTGACTGCATCTTCACTGCCTCTGCGTAGCATGGTCTAGTTTAAGTGGCTGTCTTTCTAACAGGTTCACATTGCGTTTTGGGAAGTTTCAACATGTGGTTGCCTGATTAAAGTGAACTTCAGAAGTAGGAGTTCAGTGGTAGGCAGGGATGAATGAAGAGGTCCTTGTCTATACAAAACCGTGGGTTTTGATACAGAACTGCTTATGATTCCCAAATTTAAAATTCCTTTTGTTGTAAGTGTAAATTGGTTTTGTGGATGGGTTGGTTTGTTGATTTTTGGTTTTTATATACTGAAGAAAAGACCTTCTTATTTTCTAATAAGAAAATTTTCTAACTTCACTTCTAATGAGTTTGTGCTGGGTGGTTGGAAATGAGGATTATGTTGGATTAAAATTAAACAGGTTTTGGTTATAAACTTGCATCACTTTTGGCCTTCCAGATTGTTCAGGGACTGGTGTGAAAGTACAAGTTTCTCAAACATTTTCTTTGCTTGGTCTCCTGCCTTGCCACTACTTTCCTTCTCCTGTCATCTCTAAAAGCACACGTCGATATTCCCTTCCCTCTGTAGCTGTTTTAAGGAGAGAGGTGTTCTACTTAACCTGTAGCTGAGCTTTGTTATGGACAGAACAATTTAAGAGTGGCTGTACTAGGTGAGGTCATAGGTTCATCCAGCTCAGTATCATGTCCTTAGCAGTGGTCAGAAGCAGATCTCTGCAGAAAATAAAAGGAATGGGCTGGCATGTATGACATTGGCCCTTGGTGGTTTCAGACTGCAATTGTTGGTGGCTCAGAGGTGGCTCCTGGGCTAAAGGTTGGTTCTCTGCATATTTATTATCCCTCAGTTCCAGGAACTCACCCAGTTTTTGCTTGAATCCTTACAAATTTTGAGCATCCGCAGTTTCCCATGGATGTATTAACACAAAAGCATGTTAACTACAAACATAAAACCGGAACCAAATGCTACTTTGTGAAATTATTCAAAGTAAGTTAATATGACAATGTACTGCTCTGGTATGAACCAGCGAGGGTGCCGGTCAGCAGTTAAGTTTGGAATTCCATACAGTTTTCTTTTCCTGAGCTGTCCTTGTTTGTAGTGAGGGAAGAAGTTCCCAAGATGGATTTGTGCAGTTGAGTTTGAGTTTTGTCTGCTCATGGCACGCTATGTAACGAGCAGGTGTTTGTGGGGGACAGTACACCTTTTCAGGTGTTTGTCACTCATGACTGGTCCACAAAAGTTAGGATTTACCTTATTAATACTACTAGTCTTTGTAAAAGGTGAAAGCACTATAATTAACCCCTTTTCCTTTACATACCAAACTAGTACAGAAGCAATCTGTGAACTTCAGTCTCTTAATAGTAGGCTTATTTGGCCCTGACATGGAAATTGATTTTGTTCCTTTTTTTTTCCAGTGTATAACTAAGGAGAAGTGACTTGCATTTGAACACTTAAAAATCACACATACTCGAGTGGTAAATGCATTTCAGCAGTTCCTAGAGAAGTTGGCTGCTGTTCTGGTCTTGCTTTTAAAAAAAATTAGAAGTGCTTTTAAATCTTGCATTTTTCTTTAATGCTACTGGTTTGCCTTTCTCCTCACATTAGCTTAAGGTGTAGGTAGGACAAATCAGCTATCTCTGCTACAGTAATTGCCAAGTGATATTATGTTCTCTCTTAACTCCTCATACAGGGGCTCTTCTCTGGAAGATTGAACAGAAGACTAACAAAGCATTTGCTTGTGGAAAAGTAACTATAAAAGGAAAACGCCACTGGTATGAGGCTTTACCCCAGGCTGTATTTGTAGCTTTAAGTGACGACACTGCCTGGATTATCAGAACAAATGGGGATCTGTATCTGCAAACAGGTACCTGAATTAATTACAGACTAAGATTATTAGAGTTCAAGTCTGTGGAATGATTACAATTTGTTTTAAACTTTAATTCACAGCCAGGACATAGGGAAACCTTTTTATTGTGAGAAGTGGTTAGAAACAGTTGTGAGATTCTGTCTAATTAGGAGTCTGGAAAAGCCAGTTAATAGCTGTTTTTTTTTGGTGCCACATGGAACACGTACAGTATAGAGAATTTATGATGTGGGAAGGATATGGGTTGGATGCAGATAAATGGAAAAGGATTGCAGAAAATAATATCCCTGCCTTGAAAATAGTATGGTGCACTGAAACAACTGAGCCTTAAGTGGGTTTTCTTTTCTTGCTTCAAGGATTTTAACGAAGTTTTTAAGGACTTTGAAAGGTGATGAGAGTGTGTGTGGCTGTTCAGAAGAAATTCAGGTAGGGGAGGCAGAGTAGGGAAAGTAGAAGCTGTTTCTTTTGAAAAGCACAAATCTGTTGGAGGTAAGAGTTACCACTTGATAATGTAAGGAAGGTACATAAAGTGCTTTGGAAGTATAGGCAAGTGGTACATATTTTATGTGATAGAGAAAGCAAAGCCATTGGAGGAATGGAACGGGCTGTGGAGCAGCAGTCTTTATAGCTGCCATCTCATTGGATGTGAATGAGGCAAGAATCAGAAAAAGGAGTGGTACAGTGGCAGCTTTGAAGTCATGGCCTTAGTTTTATCTGCTTCCGTGAACAGAATGCATTTGGAAGGTGTTATGCAGAGGATATTCAGGTGAAATAGAAGGAGCTGGGATGAAGGATGGAGCTCCAAGTTCTAGATTTATGGGAGAAGAGTATCAAGGACTATTTGGCATGCAGGTTTTGCAGAGAGCTGAAGTGGTAAGGTAAAATTACAAATAACATGATGAAGGAATTCCTGGAGAAGTAAGAGGAGGATTGGATAAAGAAGAAACAGTAAGACACACTGAATCAAGACAGCATTTCAGAGTGGCTATCAAAATTCTTCTCTACCTTCCATTTAATTCTGGTACTCTCCTAATTGCTCTTGTAGACTTAATTGCTGTAGCATAATACAGAAATTCTTCATGATTAAGAAAACTGTTCAAATACACGGCATTGTTTCAAAGAATCTTTACTCTTAAATTATTTTCTTTTAATTAAGTTTAGTGGTTACAGAGAAATCTAGTGGCCTGCCCAAGGTCACAAGCATATTGCCAACAAGCATGGATACTGGTAATAGAGTGAACTTCTGATGCCAATCACGCAGGGCTCTGTGGAGGTTTGAATCAATATTTTTCTCCCCTGTGAGAGACTGGTTTGATTACATCAGCTTGTATTCTGCTGTTCTTAGATTTCTAAATTCATCTTCGATGCCAAAAATAAATTCTTAGTGTATCTGTCTTGTTGATGTGAGGCAACCAGTGATAGTTGTTTCTCCAGGATCTTTTCATTCCATCCACTGTCCTGTCTAACTTCTATAACGAGAGGTTTGAAAATGAGCGTTCTTCTTGTTATTTTAGAATATTATACAGACGAGTCTGTTCACACTTGCTTTGGCAGCATGAGAAGATTAAGCAAAAGCTATGTCTCTTTAGGTGTGTCAGATGCAGCCATGCAAATCAAGCTTCAGTGTGTTGTGAAGACATATTTCTTTAGATTATATGTATAAATGTGTGCAAACTACCTGTAAATCTACCAGAACTCCTCTCAGCTCTTCTGCTACTGTTCAGATGAGGTTGCTTCTCTCCCTGGCATGTTTTGTGCAAAAGTTCTTCCATTACTGCCTTTTTCTTTGATGCTTCTGGCAAGTCTAGTAATACAAGCTTTATAAATGGAGATTCCCCATATTGACACTAGAGGGAGAAAAAGAACAGAAATAACAGGACAGGACTTGTGCGCTCTGCAGGATGTTGAAGGGGATACACAGGTTTAGGTTAGGTTTCTTAAAATATAAATTCAGCTGGATTAAAGGAAATAATTAATAGTTTGTAGAAAGAACAGTCAATCAAGGAAATAATGATCAAATTAAAAGTGTGAGCATGTCAGAGATATTCCCATCCTCATTTTCTTTTGTTGGGTAACCTTTTCTCTTTTCTTTCAGTTGCAAAAAGCCCAAGTTTGTAAAGCAATCCTCCTTTTTTTGATTTCTAGGCCTGAGTGTGGATCGTCCTTGTGCCCGAGCAGTAAAGGTTGACTGCCCCTGTCCACTGTCACAGGTTACATCCAGGAATAACGTTGTGTGGGCACTGAGTGAGCAGCGGGCTCTGCTATACCGGGAGGGAGTACGCAGCTTTTGTCCTGAAGGAGAGCAGTGGAAGAGTGATATTGTCAGGTAATGACACAGTGGTGGGGCAGCATCATAGCCAGGCTGACATAAATAATTGTTTTCAGAGCTAGAACTCCTTAATGTTTGAAAAAGTGTTACCTGAACTCGTGTGTATACGTGTGTATATGTGTGTGTGCATGTATATATATTTCCTTTAGTCTTTGTCCAGAATTACTGGTGTCTTTCTGTCTGATGAATGATTGCTGTTTACGGCAATTTTCTTTATTACACAGAAGTGGTAACACAGTTAAAGCAAGTTTAAGAAAGTCAGAACAATTTTTAAAAGATCTTTATAATGTCTGTAGATGGCTTTTTTTATTAAAAACTGTTTCTCTAATCCTTGCCGCAATGGCTTTGATGAGCTGTCCAGATATTCGAGTGAATTTTTTCTGAGATTAAATCTCAGCATTTTCTTGGTCATCCACACAGCTGGGCAATACTTTTCCACTTCCCAGTCACAGATTTTTATAATATTCTGGGTAATTGGTATTTAGCTTTGCAGTTGATCCTGTGCTTGCGGTAGTTTATGATGAAGTTAAAAGCACTGAGCATTTACTGCTGGCTTTGAGAATCTAGAGTATAATCTCTCTCGTGACATCAGCCTGAAGCAAGTACAGGAAGAAATTCCAGTTCTTGTCGTCATATGATTTTATCTTTTACTGAATATCCTATTGTGAAGCTTTACCTTGTGTTACCTCCCAACCTTGTATTTGGTTCTTGAAGAGTCTAAGAAAATATTTAGTGTCTTGTTGAAATCTGAAATTTGCATGTACTTTAAGTTAGTTTATTTAATGAAAATATCTTCTTGACCTATGCCTTAGGTACGCTCAGTGTTCTTGGGTTTTGTATTAAAATTGCAGAAAACAATCTGTATTTATTCCTAAATTGTTGAGAAAGGTTCTTTGAAATAAATAGCTTTGCAGGCTACCTTTTAAATGCCTGATAGGATCACCTGATCTCCTTGACTTTCTGAGCTTGAAAATTGTTTACTTATACAGGAAACTTACAGTCCTAAACTCAACATTTATCTTTGCCATATAGTTAGGTTGAGAACTGCTAGTATTGTTCTCAGAATACAAGGAAGGTCAAGGAAGTTGGAGGATATTAATTTATGAAGCTGCTTTATCATGAACTTAAAGAACACAGCTCTTTATTTCTTATTTACTGAACAAAATAGTTTTTGCTTAGTTTTATTGTTATGTATCCAAGTTTCAAATCTCGAGTGATTTTTAAAGAACTCATTTTTTGTTGTTGAATGTTTTTTACTTATGCCAACCAATAAAATTTTAATTACTGAATAATTATGAAAATTTTAAATCAAATGTGTTTTTGAGCTTGGACACACTGAGTTCGATCATTTTGAGCTGCTGTTAGCATTGTAACAGCTTCCTTAAAATACCGTAAGCATAAATTCGAAGTAAGGTTTTTAATTTTTATACTTGTTTGCATTTCCAGTGAAATGCAAGCTTTGGAACCAGTGTGCATAACCCTTGGAGATCAGCAGACATTATGGGCTTTGGATATCCATGGAAATCTGTGGTTCAGAACTGGTATAGTTTCAAAGAAACCACAAGGAGATGATAACCATTGGTGGCAAGTAGGCATTTTTTTACTTTGCTTTCAGTTTATTCTTTTACCTTGGGTTTATTATTTGCATTGTTTTCACATGAGATTCTAAGATTAAATTAATTATAATACTCTTTATTCCGTATATTAAAATCACAGTGTAGCTATGGCTGAAATCCCTTTTCATGTTTGCTATAGCAAAGGGGGGAGAAAACCACCTTGTGGTAATCCAGAGCAGCCTCAGAGCAGTTTTCAAGAACACAAGAAATGCTCTACCAGGTTATGTCAATGGTGCATGTAGCTTGGTGTCTTTAACAGTGGCAGTAGGACGTGCTGTTTCGGAAGTATTCAAGTCTGGCTGCTGAAGGTGGTTTCTCCTCTTGTCTTCTAGTACCCATCCTTTTGCTTAACTAAATGAAATAAGTAATAAGTAACTTTGCAAAAATGCTTTTGCTATGCATTTTTCCATTCAGATGAGGTTTCTTTGAGCCATGTGGGGCTGCTTGCTCCAATCTCAGATCATGTGAGCAATACCAGAGTTACTGCAAGTACTCTCTGGTATTGATTTAGAATTCCCAACTCTTTGTTATCCCCAGCTCTTCTTATCTTCCCCAGATTGTGGGGGGAGAAGGGGTTACAAAAACAGTTACACAGAAAATCTCTTAGTCTACATGTCTACCTAAGTTAAAAGAATTTCAGATTATGTGCATATGTAATGTCTTCTACACATTGGTGTTATCAATAGCTTGGCTTTCAGGTTATTGGCAATCTGCTTTTCTTTTGTGCTCTTATGCATTTCCTTTCTAGGAGTATCCCAGAGTGCAGCCAACCTAGCTGTCCATGACAGAACTTGGGGAAATGCTTATTTAGACCTCCTACTGCATTATGAATTAAAATGCCCGTGAGGTGGTTGTACAGGAATATTATATACAAGATTTGTGATATGATTTAACTTGCTACACTACGCAAGTTTCTCTCTTCCTTTGGGGAAACTGAAAATTCACCTCTTAGCTTCCAGAGTTCAGCATGTTTTTAGGGGGAGACAAGAGGGCTTTCTTAAAATGCAGAATTCAAAGTGGATTATTGGATAAGAAAGAGTTGTAAGCTGATGTTTAATATTGGTTCTGGTTTATTATCAAGACTCTTATTCAAAATGTACCGTTTTTATTTTTCCCTTCCTACACTTTGAAGGTTTCTAAACTCTTGGTAGATTTCCTGTACATAAAACACACACACACAAAACCTTCCAGTGAAAGATTCTGCAGTTCACCCAAAAGCTTAACTAGTTATTAAGAACACTTTTTTTTTTCTCAGGTAAGCATCACTGATTATGTAGTGTTTGACCAGTGCAGCCTGTTCCAGACGATAATCCAGGCAACTCATACAGTGGCAACAGCAGCTCAGGCACCTGTGGAAAAGGTGGCCGATAAACTTCGAATGGCATTTTGGTCACAGCAGCTTCAGTGTCAGCCCAGCCTCCTTGGAGTTAATGGCAGTGGAGTCTGGATCTCTTCAGGCAAAAATGAATTCCATGTGGCAAAAGGAAACTTAATAGGTTGGTGTGCTTTTACACCTAATATTTTTAATTTAAGAAAAATAAATAGGAGGAAGTAACTAAATACAATTCTGTCACCACAAAAATTATCCATGGTGATTCAGGGCAGCTTTCACAAACAATTCCATGTCTAAAAATTAAATTAAATGTTTCCTTAGCATTTGGTCTTAAATACTTTCCTATTTAAAGGAAAATATTTTTCATGGAAAATTCATTGTCCACAAGTGAACTGTGCACATTATTCCTTTTAGTACCTACACTTGTCTCTTCTCTGGGGTGAGAAAGCAATCTTAAGCTATTGTACCTACTATATCTAGCACAATGGAGTCTGGTTCATGATTAATGCAACTATGCCAAACAGTGGTGTTATGGTTTTACAGTGATAGTAGAGGAATTACTGTATTTATTTTTCTTGTTATGTTTCTCGAAGTAGAAACTGATTTAGTACATGTTTTGATCAGGTAGACACTGTGAATAGACCTAGAATACTGTCTGTTGAACCTTGTCACCAGGTTGGTCTCCTGTTGAAGACCGTTAATCTTCTCCCTTCTCCTTTTCTGCATTCCCCATTTTCTGTGTTTGTGTGTACATTTGTGTCTAGGGGAGGTTGCCCCCCCTGCCCCCCTAATATTTTCTTGAAAGATTTACATAGAAGTGTAGATCTTGTGTAGATGATCTTTAATAATTGATTGCAATGTAATTTCTTTAAAATAGTAACATTTTAAATAATAACAAATTTTAACAGAAAATTAAGTTTCATACCAATACCACTGTGTTCTTTCTTTCAAGGCACTTACTGGAATAATATTGTGCCTCGTGGTACTGCTTCTGCCACAAAATGGATTTTTGTGTTGGCTTCCACAGCTTCATCTAAAGAAGGTTAGTGAATCAACAGTGCAGGCATATAACTGAGTTTTATTTAACAATTAAATATGCTGAATTACTTCAGATTTGGGTGCCTTTTCTGCATGCAGGGATTTAAAATACTTGAAGGTGGAAATACATCTGTAAAACAATGGAGATTTTTTTAAAAGTATGTAATTTACTCTGCCACCTTTAGTGGGGAGTGGCATCCAACAGAGAAGCAGGTAGTCCTTTAGGAGCAGAAACTTCCTAATTGGTGCAGCGTGAATTGTGAGAACTTGCAGTATGAAATCTTGGAGCATGCTTAGCTGGAATGACCATACTGACCAAGTACCTCTCCCGTCAGTGCAGTTACAGCAGCAAAATTACACATTTTATTTGGAACAGTGCAACCATGCTAAGGAATTCGGATGCTAGTTACAATAGTTAGCAATTGCATTACCTAAGTACCCTAGCTTTACTGGCAAAAATGTGTGATTTGGTGTTGAAAAGGAATGCTGCTTTTCAAAATCAATAATTAAGCATAAAAAAGAGCAAAAGACCAAAGGGAAGTGATAGTGCACTGTTATATATGTCTTCTCTCTGTTAGTTTCACTAAATGAGGTGTTTTTTTCAGATGAGATCACTTACTAGCTTGATTTGAGAAAGGGAGTATTAGGTGCCTAAATAAGGGCTTGGGATGTGTATTTGTACTTAAAGATCTTCCCCTGTGGACGTAGCCAAGAAGCTTTAGTTTTGTCTTAAGATGTACAGATCATTTTTTTAAAGATGTCAATGTGTAAGCTTTCTCAGAGTGGATTAGGAATTATTTTAATAACAGACATGTCCTTTCCCTAGGAAGCTTTCTGTGGCTGTGCCAAAGCAACAAGGATCTGTTTTGTGTCAGTGATCAGAATCCTCAGTTTCGTCCTTCTACGGTGCAGCTGCCACCGGACGCTGAAATGGTGCACTACTCTGCCTGCCAGGATGCCATCTGGGGTTTGGATAGTCTTGGGCAGATATTTATCAGAACACTTTCATCCAGCTGTCCAACAGGGATGCATTGGACAAAACTGGATCTCTCCCAACTAGGTACGACGTTTTTATTGAGTAGACTATCTCTTAACTCTTAGCTGACAGTCACTGTTTTCCTTCAGAAGTGTCTTTTGGTTTACTGACATGGAATATTACATTTACTGATTTACCTTACAATAGTGGGCCCCACAGCAGAGGACTGTGAAACATCAGGAACAACAGTGGCTTTCAAAGAATGTTTCATTTAGCCTTCTGCTGGAGACAGCATGTTTAATGTTTGCAAGATACTTTCTCTGTGTATGTGCTGCTTACAGTTGTCAATCTGAGACAACTCGGTCTGACCCAGTGCTGTGCAGGTGTAGCAGTAGTTATAACTGGTCTAGTTCTTGTACTACAATGTAATGATAATCGTGTGATCCTGGGCAGTTCCATACACAAGACCCTGAATTTTGTGGTTAAACGCATTCTTAACAGAGTGGTCAAAGCTTCATTAGGATCTTGTCAAGGAAAAATTACGCTTCAAGAGTTGCATCATCCATAAATGCTGCAGCTGATAACACTCTTACATTCAAGTTTATACCGATCTAATGATTCAGCATCATGTTAAGAATGTGCTGCTGGTTAACTGCTCTTTTTATTTGGTTAGGCATAAGACCAAGATTGTTCACCATGTTTTGATCATTAAAATATGCTCCTGGCTTGGCTCTGGGGTAGATGAGGCCACTTGTCAGATTCATCTGTAATATTCCAGTTAGATTTATTTCTTCAATAGTCTGACTGTTAGAAAATTCTCATCTTCATGCTAACCTTCATCCCTGTTTCAAGAGAAAAATTCTCATACCATATTAAAAATGATTCAGCTGTTTTGCAGTTTTTCCAATGTTCATGGCTAATCTGAGAACAGACAAACAATTTTAACTTCAGGGCTAGGGAGAGGCAAGCAAAGCTGGCAGGCTTTAAGCCTTAAGTACAATTTTTGTATACAATTTCTAATACTAAATAGGAAACTTTTAAAATGCATCTTTTAAAATAAATGTTTGTCAGTTATACACCAGATTTTCAAGACCTGATGAACTGGTTCCAAATCACTAATCATACCATAGCTTAAGCACTGCTTGAGGCCTTTTACCTTCACTGACCTACAGGATAGGTTTGTCAACAATCCTTCTCATGTTGCTTAGTAGAGTTTGAAACTTTTCACATGATACCATTGCTTTCTAGCAGTTTAGATAATAACTGTTTAACTGAAATAATAAATCACTTCTTGCTATTGTCTGAAAAATCTCAAAGCATTCATAAAGGCAATCAGTGTAATTGATGCTAGCTGACTGTAATATCTGGCTTGTGAACTTCAGCCGTTCAGAAGTTCAACCTTTACATTCAGCTGCTCCTGTTAGCTTTGAGGTGCTCGGGTGGTACTGCAGAGATCTGGGGCCAGGAAATGCTTCAAACGCTCCACTTTACCTGCCACTGTGGGTTAATAAACTTAACTGTGAAAATGTTTTAGGCATTTTTCCTCCAATTAAATACGTATGGTAGATCTCTGCTGAGAAGAGAGTGCATATCCATGGTTATAATACAAGCCTTTATTTGCTCTAACAGGGCTGAAGAAATTGGAGAACCATTGTTATTGTTCAAGTGTATGTTTAAGTTTACTCCTGAAACATTAGGACTGTAATTTGAAGGCGGGGAGGGGGCTGGTGGAAAGCAAGTTCCTGTAAAATGCAATTCAGAATTCTGTACAGAAGTGATGGGATTGCCAGCATTAATGTTGAAATATTCATATCATATTGGTAGTATCTTCCTAATGCCGTTAAACTATGTACTGGGAGTAGTATCTAGTAAACGATTTTGATTGGGGTTCCACTATCGGTAGCAAGGTTTCTAAACACAGCAGAATGACCTTTAGGTTTCAACAATGAACAATGCCTCTGAATCATGCTGCTTTCTCTAAAGAGTAGATGAACGTAGTTAGCATGACCTTTCCTAAGATAAAAACAGTAAGTGGGAGGAGGGAGAAACCCCAAAACATTTACATAAGGGCTGCGTTTTTAATATCAAATTGTACTGTAGACGTAAATAATATCAGCTATGCTGAGTAGGTGATATGTGATTCCATGTTTGAGTGCTCTGATGCTTGTTTGGATTAGAACACTTCAACAGCTGAGACATCATGTGACAAAGCTTCATTGGAAGGAATAATGAGGTTTTAAGTAAGATTTTGACTTTGTGGCTGAATGTCAAGACCCTGTCTGCAAAATAAAAGTTGTTCTAGGTGTTCTCATCCCAAGCTGTAGAAGTTTTTGTGTATAGTTTTGTCATTTGTTTTTGATACGAAGCTGCACAATTAAAGGACGTTTTGGAATGAGAATAATTAATTCTAATTCCTATGATTCAAAAAGTTAAATTATTCTGGTTAATGAGGTCTGTTTACTATTTACTGTTTACTATTACAGATAACTAAAAGATAAAGCTGTATAGTCCTGTTGTTCCCTGTTCTTTCCCCTATCAAGCCTTAACAGGGACTGCTGCAGAAATAAATGCTTCAGACTTGCACTCCGTGGGATAAAATTGTACCCCCCTCTTTAAGGAATGCTGTTTGTGATGCACTTTACAAGGACTCGTTGCCAGATTTCACAGCCCTGAAGAGAGAACTGTTACCAAGGATGGGATATTCCAAGCAGTGCTGGCATGTTCAATCAACCAGCAAGGCCTATTTTTAGAGTCTTCAGTTTGGAGCCTGACCAGGGCATTCCTTCTGTAGTATGTCTGTACTGATTGGGTCCCTCTTTCTGTAGAACATGTTTTCCATTACTTAGCATTGTGTTGTCCCAACACTGGGGGAAAAAAAATAAAATCGAATGTATATTGCATACCATGGCTACTTTAAAATGAATGCGAAAGAGCTCCAAAGATCCAAAACATACTTATTTGGCAGCTTTATTTTCATTGTGCTGACTTACGTAGGGTTAAAATACTGCTGCACTTTTGAGATAGGTGTAATAAATATGTACACTGTTGAATATAAAACCATTTGAAAATCAGCTTTATTTACAGATGTGACACTGGTATATTAACACTGAAACACATAATCCATATGTTCTATATTTTTAAGTGCTGGTAGCATTAGGAATGTTCATTGCTGAATGTATTAACAGATCAACACCTTTCAAAGTCTGCAAGCACAGCCAGCTACAGAGGAAAGTTCATACTAGGTCATGTGAAAGTTTCTCTAGGCACTGATAACGCTTGTCACAGAATGTTTCCCTGCTTGAATTTGGTTATTTTAATAGCATGTTTTTGGTGTGCTTTAGAAATTGCAGCATCCTATGACTAAAGCATTTCCATTTAGATTTAAGAGAAATCCATTACGTGTTGGTTTTCTTCATTGTATCCGGTGATCTTTTTTCTCTCACAAGTTGTATTAACACTTAATAATTTTTATGTGACTGTGTTATTTAGACTCGACTGTATTAAACTAGCTTTAAAAAGTTCTCATTATCAACTGAATTTGAAAGGAAAATGCCAGATTGCCAATAGTTTCTTTGTTATTAGGTGCTGTAAAGCTGATCAGCTTGACCTGTGGAAATCAACATGTTTGGGCCTGTGACACCAGTGGTGGAATTTATTTCCGTGTAGGAACTCAACCTCTTAACCCAAGTTTGATGCTTCCTGCGTGGATAATGATTGAGCCACCTATACAGGTAAAATATGGATTACAGTTCTTTGTAACCCAGTAGTTAACTCTACACATTTGAAAAAGAATAATTTTAACACTTATGGAAAACAGTAGAGCCAGATTTTAAATGTGTAGCTTAAAACTTTGTCCCACATGTTTGAATTCTATAGGATTTCTCTCTCAAAAAGCCAAAAAACAAAACCCAAAAAAACCCAACTCCCCCTCCACAGAGTCTGTATAATGTACTCTGAATATGCTGCTTTATCACCGTAAGTCATCCCAAATTCATCTAATCATTACAAAAAACTTTTTAATATTTTTTTTTCAAAAGTGGAAGGTGTTTTTTTCTTTTCTGTCCTTAATGGAAGTTTACTCTTCTTGTAAGACAGCAGCTTTGTAGGCATGTAGTAGAATGCAGCTGTGAACCATGTACTGATACCTGTTGTACGCTGGCCAAGAGGCTGGACTGGCAAACAGCACAGAGCAAGAGGGTGTGGGAAGGCTCTGCTCAAGTGACACGGTGCTGAAGTGCCTGCCTCCCTCTTCCTTTGTCCTCGCCCTTGTGAGTCTGGGATGCTTGCCAGGGTGCTGTGCCTGGATTTAGGGACTTTACTTATCATCCAGTGGTTAGTAGGCATGCGGTACAATTGCAGCTCTTACCCTCGTTCCCAGAATGGGCAAACTTTATATCCTTTCTACCTGCCAACTGAGAGGATCTGAGTGGAAAGAAGTCTCCTAAAGTACCTTCGGAGCATCTTTTCTGAATAGAAAGAAGGGATAAAATATGTTTTTCCGGTGTCTGCTTTCTTTTTTAACCTCTCCTTAAACCTCAGTGCTTGCTTTTGTTGCTGCCCTAATACTTTCCAAGTTAAGCTATGAAATGGGTGTAATTTCCGTGTTGTAGGTCGGGACTGCTGTAATAGAGCTGACCTCTGACTACTGATTTCATTCTTTGCTCCTTGGCACGGAATCACTTGAACTGTGCTGATCTAGCATAGCAGCACAGAATGTGCTTGCACACCTGATTTGCATTTTATAATGTTGCAGAATTTCTCTTGAAGATTTTGAAATGTGAGGTACTTTTGAAAGGACTTATTAAGAAATAAAAGTAAATCTCTGGTGGTGGAGTTGCAATAGTTTAGTTGGGTTTTGCATCATTTGCTTTTAGTTCTGCTTATCTTTCATCAGCCAATTATTAGCTCCTCTGTGAATCTTGGGGTGTAACAGCAAAGAAGGGCAGGGAAATGAAACTGCAGATTTGCATCCCATCAGTAAGCACAGCAGTGGTTAGACTTGTTCTTCTGTGCTGGGAATGTGGTCAGTCAGACCTGGAGAAGTGGCACCTTGTTTTGCAGGACAGCAGGACAGACTGATAAATAAGTACCCCTATCACTTGCAACAAGGGCTAGATTACACTGCTCATTCTTTGTGTGCTGCAAGTGGCTCTTTCTGATGTAATCTGTAGGGCAGCAGGAAGAGGAGATTGAGGATATTAGTGACAGTATCTTCAATAAGGGAAGGGGCAAAAATACATTCCAAGATTGTTTGTCTTCTGGTAAACTTGGTTTAAGATGAACAAAGAATTAAACTTGTGTGGTGTCTTCTTACCAGAGATTTGTCTATCTAGAAAAAGCCCAAAAAGCTGTTTCTCTATACTGATACTGTTTTGTCTGTACTGAGTGCATTCTCTACCCCTTCGCTGAAGTAGATTAAACCACTCAGTACAAAGGTGTTTACAAGAAATTGGGATTTGCCGTGGCTCATTCTTTAGCAGTGACTTCCTTCTGTAGAAAGCCTTTAATTGGAGAAGGTTGAATATCAAATTATTTCCTATTAGGTTATCGAGGAAGCTGGATGATGTTGCCTTCCAAAATAACCTTCTGATATCCAGAGCAGTGTCATTCTTTTTCCTGTTATCTTGCCAACAGCTGACATTGCAAATTTAATGAGTCAATATGAAAGGGCAAAAATTCAAACATTGCTTGCAGAGAAGATGAAAACTCGTGGCTTACATGCTTGTTTTTGAGACGGTTCCAGCATGTCAAAACAAGTCATTAAAGTACTGAGGGAACAGCCATTCATGCTTTTACACAGGCTTAATGCCAAGTAAGAAAATACATGAACTTTAAAATTATTTCCAAAAGCTACCTTAGTGTTGGGATAACAAATATAACATGATGGCTGAGAAGTGGACTATTCTGTGAACAATATTTGCTTATTAGCAGCACCTTACTGGTATCTGTCCCTTAATTGAGTTCGACGCAGTTCATGCTGCATCACTTTATCTTCAGAACAACAGAAATACTGTAAGAAGTATTTGTGAAAGATTCAGTCATTTTCTATTTGAAGAAGGAAATAAAAATTGCCTTTCACTTGCTTTAAGTACAGGAGCATTCTCAAATAACGCAATTTAAAACCAACTATGGATATTTCATTACCTAGTAAATGTCAGAGCCAATATGACTTGCTACATCCCAGATCTCATGACTCATAAGCAGCTTGTGAGCAGCTTCAGACTGCTTTTATGGTGTCACTTCTCGTTAAAGGAGTGCTGCAATTGCACAGCATCCATCTTTGCACAACTTCACAAAGGTATTCAGAGACAATAGTTTTGATGAGATTTTAGTCATGCTGAAATCAGTGAATGTGATTCAAGTTCAGTCTTTACTCTTTGACACTTATGGTTTTTTATTTAGACCAAAACCATTCCCATTTGTTTTTCCCTATTACAGTATCTCCTGAGATGAAAAATAACATTTTATGTTCTCTGCCCTCCTTCTTTCTTTTATTCAACACTTCAGAAGTGATTGATAACATCATGACAGCATCTTGAGCAGTGGTAGTTTATATGTAGATGTTTTCTGTGCTTTATTCATTCTGTTCTCCAGTCTTAGAAGTCAAAATAATTGTGTAGTTAAGGAGCTTTTTGGAAGATGCTTTAAAGACATTGACAAAGCTGATGAAAATTCTTTGAAATTATTTTAGTCCAAGAAATAGAAAGTGTTTTTCATTCTGTTTCATAACACGATAAAACTAGTTTCTGCTGTAGCATGTCCCAATATACACTACATTTTAAAAAAATAGCAAGAAATATAAATATTATCTATGTAGGTATATTTCTGTATGTGTGTGCATGTATGTTTATGAAGATTTAATGATTTTCATATTTCTGGTCTAAAGAAGCAATAATTTAAAATAAAATATAAAATTAATGTCGTCAATAAGACTAATTTGGGTGATTACAAAGGAGAAGTTGATCAAAAGTTAAAAATCATCAGATTGCTGTAAAAGGTCCCCAGAAGTTGAACACTTGTCTGAAAAGAATTCTTTCAACATTTCAGCTGTGATTTTTGGCACATTCTGAAAAAGATGCAGAGACAAAATCTGATCTTGAGAAATGCTCACTTCCTACAAGCACTACTTAACATAAAAAGCGGCCTTAAGAACCAACTTCTCAGATTTACATTAAGGGATCTATCGGATAAGAACAACTTTATTTAAGAGGATTAAAGGAAACAAAGATCAGGACAAGTATTTGTAATGGGTGGCCAATCATCTATTGCTTGTAAGCAATCATTCTTGCTCTAAAAATAGATTAAACATGTTATTAAATGCCATTTGCTTAAATAGAATAAATTAATTATAGAATTATTTAGGTTGGAAAAGACCTTTACGATCATAGAGTCCAACTGTTAACCCAGCACTGCCAAGTCCACCACTAAACCATGGCCCTAAGCACCATGTCTACAGGTCTTCTAAATACCTCCAGGTATGGTGACTCCACCGCTTCCCTAGGCAGCCTGCTCAAAACTGAGAAAGCAATTTTATTAAATCGAGAGTTTTATTTGAATACCTATGTAGCTTGTCTGAACTGTGGAGTAAAGGGGAGTTGTTTAAGGAGGTGTTTGCTATTTGGCTACCATATAAAGCTTTCATTGATTCTTTGTAGTTCCTAGAGTCTCAGCAGAAGAGTATCGCTTGACTTAGTTCACCATAAAATAGCCTCCTATGGCCCATAAACCACCTAGTGGTTGTCTCTTCATATTTTAAGCTTGATTTTTCTAGGTAAGAGAAGATAGTGAGAATTCTTACTGATCTAGGAGGAGCTATTTTTTTCTTACACACACACGCAAGTTAAGGCTGTTCACACTTTCACTCATTCAAAAACTGTTAAAACTACAAAACAAATGGTGGTTAAAAATATCATTTGAAATTTAGGAACTTTCTCTGTAATCCTGCAAAATTAGATTTAATTAGATTTAATTACTTTTCAATACCTTCCTTTTTCTGAGTCTACATTCAGTGTAAGGAGGTTGGTTGTACCTTACGGGTGAGTGGTGACTTGTTAGAAATGGTTATCATGATCTTGGTTTCCTTTCTGCTCTTAAAATAAATTCTGCTTACTTTACAGAATACTTAATGCAAATCTGAAGACTTTCTTCCTCTGCCATCTGCCTTGCCTTTGCATTTTTCAGTGAGGTTTCTACTAAGGCCAGTTTTGTGTTAAGTGGTACTTACAGGAGGAAGTGGTGAGCACTCCTCAAATCAGATTTTGCCATTTTGTCTTTTTTAGTAGGTGCCAAAATCAAAGCTGAAATGTAGGAAGGATTTTTTGAAATTATCTTCAAGGATTGGATACTTGGAGGGGGAGAGATTTTTCTGTTGAAAACGTTTCATAACTTTTACTTCAGAACCATCCATGCTACTTTTGAAAGTACTTTCCATGGAAAACGGTTCTTTCTAATATATAATCCACACAACTGTTCTTTTCAAGCCTGATTGTTTTCACTAGCACAGACTTGCTTGCATTACCTAGCTGTTGCACAGGTACCTTTCTGAGTTGTTACGGGTTCTACTTTGGGGTACTGAGACAAGATGCAGAGGAAGTTATCTTTTATTAGACTGGTTCTGCTTAGGTTGGAGAGGTAATACACTCCTTAAACCTTCTGGTTATCTTCAAACTAGACTAGCTAGTCTGTTGTTCCATGTATTTTTACTCATGTGAGGCCTCCTGAAGACATTAACAGGGAGAGGATTTTCCTGGAGGACTGCACTATTGAAGATAATGCAGAGAAAAACTGTGTTTGGCAGTAGCAGAGTAGCTGTACCAAGGTGGGTCGCAAATAAGTACAGGAGATCAGAGCTCCTGCTGCAGTTTGTTGTTTAGCTGATTTAGAATGCCATAATGTTTAAGTGCAAATGTGTGCTATTCTTCACAAGCATGCCTTTCTTAAGAAATCCTAAGTTATATAAAAGGTGCTTTAGATACTGAAAAAATGCAATTCCAGCGTTTTTCCTAAAGTTGCCTCATGCTGATTCCATTGCTCAGTTCAGTGCTTATTATCGTCGTCTTTGTTGCTAATTAAGAAAACTGCTGCCACTATATTTCACTGTGTTTTTCTGCTTTGGAGTTTTAGCCTTCCAGTATTTGTTTTAAGGCACTGCTATCGCCGTGTTCAGGAAAGCGTGCGTGTAGCCTGTCACATTAGATAGCAATTATTATCAGCACCAGAAGCTCCAGATCACAAAAAGTGTACAAAATGAGATACACCCAGAAAACTGAGCAGACAATCCTTCCATATGCTTTTGAAACAGGACCTCAAGGTGATGTGTTTGCTTTTTGGCAAGACTAGCTTACACCAAAAAAAAAAAATAAATTGTGGGGAGGAGAACCTTCTGTTTTCATCTTTTCATTTGTTCTGTACTAGAAACATCCTCACACCTGCACTCTTCTAACATGCTCCTATTTTGGTTAGCTAACACAGAATTATATATTCAATTATTTTTCAGAGAGAGTAAGATAAATATCTAACATTCAGTTCAGTAAATGAAGTAACTGCAGTTATAATAGTTGAATTCTGACAGTTTTTTAGAATTACTCTATTTAAAAATAAAAACATGATGATGTAAAAGTTCATGGGTAAAGGACATTTGTCTTGATTTAGCGAGCATATGCCTTGGTTTCAGTGGAACTGTTCATGTGCTTGCAGGTAGTGATAGCCTGAAGTATTTAATAAATAGGAGTCCTTGAATAGTGATTTTGGAGAGACAGGCATAAAAAATTACTTATCCTAATATAAACTAAGTTTTGGAGATTTTTTTTTGTTTTGTTTCATTTTCATTAAAGCTACGATTGCATTTTCTGAATTCTGGTTAGAGCAGGTTTTATTGTAGGTTTTTGTGTGACTGAACTTCATCTTGCTTGATTTTAAAAGCTGTGGGGGGGCTGGATCCAGTTGACAGGTTTGTAACTGGGGGGCTTAGCATTTGTGAAGTAAATTGGGGCAGCAGAGGTGGGTGCTAAGCTCGGAGCGTGTTGTCGGTGAAGAGAAGTTCACTGAGCCAACAAGTCTACACTGAGTAAGGAGACAGCCTGGGATAACTGATGGGCACACTGACCTTGAATTGGGAGCTGAGAGGCCCCTCCCCACGGTGTATTATTGTCTCCCTGTTTTATGATGATGCTGTAAGCAGCCAGCCTCTCCTTGCAGACCAGCCCATCATGCCTCCCCAGAGAGCTGGAGGGCTGGGCTGTGGTGTGTCTCCTCCTTGCATGGCTCTTTCTACAGAACTGCCAAATAGTCTGGGATGTAGGAAGACCTCTTTTACTGAACCCTAGTCTAATGAAGCTAAGAAGTGAGTAAAGCAGAGGAGGTTGGAGTATATACTGCAGCAAATAGATCATCTATCTCGGAGGGTAGTGACCTCATTTCTGATCCCTGACCCCTGGAGTGCTGCTGTGATCATCCAGTAGTTCAACACATTGCGTAGCCTTGTATTTGGAGGCCACACTTTACCTGGGACAGTACTTAGTCCAGAGCTTTAGCACTGGATGAGTACTACTAGAGGAGTAGTAACTGTTGTATCCTGAGTGCAATTCTAGTGTTCCTGTGGCTTACAGGATGTATTTTGCATCCTGATGGATTGTAGCTTTTCAGGACTTGTCAGCATTTGTTGATTTTATTTATTTACTTATTTATTTAATTATTATGTTTTTACCCCCTCCCTGAGTTTGTGGGGTTTTCTTTTACAGGTGTTTTAGTGGTTTGTTTTTTTCCCCATCTGGTTATATAAATTAATTGTAACACACCAGGGTTATATGCATTTGTTCATAAAGCCAGTGCAGTAATGAAATGGGAGTTTCTATTACTATTAAGGTGTGTTGCATTTTCGTCACAAACGTGTTAAATAACATGGACAGACATTAAAAAGCAAAATGACAGAAAAAGCAACATTTAGTAACTTTAAAATTGTCAGCGCAAAGCAGAGCTAAGACGGAAGTTAAAAATGCATGGATGTTTTGTTTTTACCTTGCAAAAAGACTTTGCTTTTCTTGGTAGGGTATTTAAGTTTCAAAAACTAGAGAGGTGCAATTCACTGGCATAGCCTGAGTGAGAGGGGGTTTTACTGATGCTCGTTAAAGGTGTGTTTTTACAAACCAAAACAGAACAAAACCATCTTGGTTACTCAGAGCATTGCTTATGCAGGATTTATATTGCCTCCTGCTAAATTATGTTCTGTTTTACAGGAAGCTGTTGCACATAGTATTTACTTAACATACATTTCTGTAATAACTTAGTTGTTCTTGTCCTAATAGTTTTATTTTTCCGTATGTTATTCAATTGCCCAGGGAAGTGGTGGAGTCACCATCCCTGGAGGTATTTAAAAGATGTGTAGATGTGGTGCTGAGGGAAGTGGTTTAGTGGTGGATTTTGCAGTATGCTAGGTTAATGGTTGGACTTGATGGTCTTAAAGGTCTTTTCCAACCAAAATGATTCTATGATTCTAAAAATACCTGTAGTGGTAATTACAGACTGTTTATAATCTCCTACACTACAGTTAAAATCTTATGTGTAAGACAGCGTGACCAGAAGACAGCTGGGCAAACCTGCATAGTCCTGTAGTGTGTATGGTCTTTAAAGTAATTGTATTACAATTTTTTTTTTTAATTGCATGTCAGGAACAGTTGCACTAAAAAATTTGAAAATATTTTATGGTTCTGTACAACCTTTTCTAGGGTTTGATGCCATATGTTGTAGTTTTTCTCATGTCTCTGCAAGAAAAAACCTTGGAATAAAAACTTTAGAGTTGACAAAGGAGAGGTCAAGGAATTGACTCCTTGACTTTGCCTTTTCTTCCTGATCGTGCTAGCCATAGACTGGACATGCCCAACCAAGGCCCTTGGCTGTTTATTCACTAAAGGCAGAATGTAGGGGAAAGGATCATGTTGTTGTTCTAAGGCTTCTTATGAAAATAGTGCTCCAATTTTTCAGTCAAGAAATAATAATCTTTCTGACAATTCAATGGCAGCATTACTGAAGAACACATGGCATCCAGGAAGACTAAACATAGATTCATAATCTTTCCTGCTTTTGTATATTGCCTTGAACTTCTCTGCAAAGAAAAAAGGGGTACTTGGGTACTTAATTTTGCAAGCTGCTCTCCTCAAAAGTCTGAAGGCAGAAAATTCTGGTCTGTACTGCTCTTATGTTGTTTGTGCTTTCTTGATACTTCTAATGAAGAAAGTACTTTACAACCTTCACTCAACTGGAGCTCACAAAATAATATGCAAATAGTTAGGCCTATATTAGGGAAGGGTCTCTCCCAGTTGCATTCTTTGTTATACTGGTTAATAGAGTCTGAATGTCTGTCAGCTGTGAAAATAGTCAGATTAGTCTGATGTACGCAACAGCAGGAGAAGAATCTCTGATCTGACCTTCTTACAGCCTGACCTGGACCAGCTGACAGTGTTTCTGACTTGTCTTTTGAAGGTTGGGAGAACATTTGTGTTGCTTGTAGCCGCCAGCTTGTTATAAAAAGGATTGAACTTGGACAGGCTGAGAATGTTCTGTTTAGTCTTCCTCATCCTGGATATTTGCAGCAGAACAGAGATTGTAGAGGTCTGCTGATACGTGGACTCTGTGCTCCTGAAGTGACGTAGAAAATGTTCTGATGCCTTTTTTGTGTGCGTGTGTGTGTCTGTCCTTTCCTCCTTTACAATGAAGTTGAACCACTGTGTTTTGGGTTCAGCCCTGACTAGAACAGTTACAGTAAGACAAAACTTTTCTAGTAGTAGGTCAGGGGAACTGTGTTAGTTTTTACTTTGGATTTCCTTTGTTACTATTGTTTAAATGCAGTTCTTACACTGAGTTGCACAGAATTATAAAGCTAATGGACAACTTTATAACTTAAATATGTTTAGCATTGGCACTATTTCTTGATATCATTTAGTGATTTGTTGGTTAAGTGTTTCCTTCAAGTTTACTTAATTTTATGAGTATTGTTTTCTCACTAGGTGTGGGTGCTAACAAACTATTTTTCATTGTTTATATTTCTAGCAGACAATAAAGATCTTCACAGCTCTTGTTATGTAATTCTAAATGCTGAAAAGTACATAGTTGGCATGTGTGGCTGTTCATGGTTGTAGTGGGGAATCCTCAAAAGACTGAGAGGTACTGGGGTTTTTGCAGCCGAGGTACAAGACAGGAGGGCAGGAGGATCTGCATTCTGTTCCTGGCTAAAACAGGCAGTGTTCTGAGATCTGTGGAGTTTAGCAATTTTTGGCACCACAATTAAAAGGAAAACAACGTTCCACCATTTTTATCAGATAACACTGAAGCCATTGATGGTCTGTAAGGAGTTGATCTCTCCCAGTGATGAGTATTGTGGGTAAACCCATAAACAGTTTGGTGCGTCAGCATCTGAGGAAGAAGGCTGAGATACTGGTGAAAGATTCTTTAAAATTCCAAACTCTTCAGTAAGTTACATTTCACAGTCAAGGTATATAAATCTCATGAATGCTGCTGGAAGTTAAACCAGCTGAGAAAAGGCTACGCTGAAATAATTAATTCATTTTCATGGTTATCAGTCTCTGAAATGTTATCAGCAGATTTATAAACTTGCACAGATTGCTCTCTTTACTGCCATGAGAGAACTCTACTGCAGCTGTAGAGATCTGTTTCTTGTTATATAGATTATAAAATCCCTAAAGCATGCTTATGGTGATTAAAACAGTGAAAATGAGGGATATCTGAGGTGATGTCAGTATGATTGTTCCAAAAAATGGTACATATGTAAAAAAAAGTTAAATTAATTTTTTCCACACTAAAGTGTTAGCCACAAGAACACGTTTTTGTTGTAGATGGCTGCTTTCTGGGTAAAAATACTCCAAAAAAGAGGTAAAACCAGAGATAAAACCTCTGCAACAGGCTTTAAGAATTGCCTCTACTTGATTCTCAATGTCTTGTCGGTGTTTGTGCCAAAATAACGCTGCTGTATATAATCATATCACTGGCTGTCCTGTCAGTTGTGTCCTTTATTGTCTGTTACACAGCAGAAAGCTGCAGCGGAGGGAGGGGTTTCTGTGAGCAGATTGGGTGCTGCCATCGGTGTATTGCCTGGATCCTTTATGAGAGTGAGTAGGAGGATTGTGTTATTGATTTAACTGCATTGGAAAGAGTTGAATAGTCTGAAAAAGGAAGAGAAGCCGAAAGTGAAATACCCAGAGAGGTATGGAAATGTGAGGAGGAAACAGGAGCTCACGTCAAAAACCAGACCACAAGAAAAATTTTCAGCCAAGCTTGTAGATATGTTACTTTGAACTTGCCAAGTTCCATTTGTTTTTTAGATACATTGATGCTGCAGAATAGGGTAGAGGTAATTGCTTTGATTATACTTGAATCTGCAGTGGTATCAGAAGCAATCCAGCTGAGCATCATGCAACTCCTGTCATGCTGCCCATCTGGGGTGTTTTGTCTGTTTTTCTTAGTGCTTATAAATCTGTAGCAATTCACAGCCTTGGGTACTAAGTGTAAGCACTCAGTAAGTCTTTCTGGATGGAAATACTCCAGTTCTCCCTGAGGAAATTCTTTTCTAGGCAGTAGACAGAGGAAGAGAGGAATAGGATCCTGACATGGAAGAGTGGAGAGCAAGGTGCACAAATCCCAACAGATCAATACAAGGGTCACACCAAGCTGTTTAGCACAGTTTGTGAAGGTCTGTAGTTGAAACACGAATTGTACTTGCAGAGGTGGAGCACAGACACACACACTGGCAGTTCATGGTGTGAAGGAGAAGGGGTAAGAGTGGCAGAAAGTCCTAAATCTGAGGAGGAGATGACTGGTAGAACATCATGGGGAGAAGGACATAAGTGGATTTAAAAAAAACAAACAACCCCCCAAAAAAAACCCCAACCCCCCAAAAAAAAAACCCAAAGAAAAAAAGTAAAGATCTCCTGTTATGTGCAGTAATTAAGTTTGCACAAGCTATTAATTGCACAGCTCCCTTACTTGAAAACATGGGACTACATGAGCAGAAGTACGGAGAGGGATGAGATGAAGCTGGAAGCAGCACAGTAGTAAGGCACACCCATGGCAGTGGTATGGAAAGGTGAGCAGGGTGAAGTAGGAAGGAGTCAGAGCCAAAGTAGCCATAGAAAGAAGCAAATAATAGTGAACAGAGAAACAGAAACAGGGCCAGGAGCGAGGATGACTGCCAGTGAAGAGGCACCAAAACCATAGAGGGGAGTATGGGTTTTGGGGTGTTGTTTTTGTTGTGGTTTGGAGGTTTTTTTGGTTGGTTGGTTGGTTGGGGGGTGTGTGTATTTGGTTGGTTGGTTTGTGGTACAGTAGTTGAGTTTATTTGTAGTACAGCAGAATACCAATTTGAAAGTAGCTAGGCAGTTATACAGGGTGTTTCAAAAAGATGGACCCAATTTGTACTGTTGTGGCTTTGAAATTGGGTCCATGTTTCTGAAATATCCTGTATATTCTATGTAGTCAACACTCTTCAAGACAATTGTCCTACTGTAAGTGTTCAAACTGCAGCCATTGTGAATTTACTGTGACCAGAGGTAAATAATTCATCAGTCCTCCTCCAATGCAAAGCAAGTACCTAATGAGAGCACAAACATGAAAAAATAGTCTGTCAAAGGCCTTGCAACCTGAATGGACAGGATTGATTCGGCGACGCCAGTTGAACTTGGTTATAGCTTGGTCAGACACTTGTTAGCACCAGAACTGTAAAAGCACAAGCAAAGCAGGTAACTGTTATGTACACAGAAGGCCCACCTGGGACTGGGCTGTGTGCTATGCACATGTGCAGGTTATGCTTCTGTATCCCTGGCCTTACACGTGCAAAGAGCTGCTTGCTCTTGCATTTATCACACTGGAAATTCAGCTTAATGCCTATGAGGTTAGCACAAGAAATGCAGTGCTGTTTTGTGAGGTGATGGCCTATCTCAGGGCACCTTACTGTCTTCTTCAGTGACCTTATTAGGCTGATGTGGAGAAAAACTGTTTTTCTTGTTCTTATCTGCATTTTATTTAAAGTACATGTTTTGCAGGATATTTGTGTTCACTAAGCCTGTTTGCTTACGTGTTTTGCTACAAAGCACCATCTTCATGCTGTCCATAAAATGTTGTGTAACATCAGCAACACTGATTTTGAACAGTAGTTAAGGCAGATCTCCATAGAAACAGACAGAGTAAGGACTTGCCTGGGAGCAGAATGGGAAGTGTGTTTCAACTTGGGATGGCCAACATATAGTGGTATGGATGCTCTCCTGCCATTGTGGCTGCTCCAGTAACTGCAGTGGTCCTCACTGAGTTCCACAGTCATATTCCCATCGAATGGAGTACAGGGAGGGAAGCAGATCACCATTTCATTGCAAAGAGACATTCAGGCTGTAAAAATGTACTGCTTGTATGTGTTTAGAAGTAAAGTGCAGATTTAGTTATGTTAGGAAATTTTTCAGGAGGGCAAGATGAAAATACTGCACTTTGTGCCTTTCAAGTAGAAGAGTTCCCTCTTCAACTTCCAGTTACAACTGTACCTGCTTGGAACAACAGTGGTTAAACAGATACTAACACTATTAGGCTCGGCTGCTGAATGTTAAATATGAATATCAGAAGCTTTGGGTGGCATTCATATTCCTTTGCTATTTAGGAAGAGATTGACTTTTTGAAAAATTGGTAATTTTGTACAACTACAAATAAAATTTCAGTTAAATTTCTTCCCGTCTTTAGTATCTGGTAAATATTTTACTTCAGTACTTCTGTGGAGAACAAGTGATACAATAGTACAAAGATACAGTAGTACAAAGTTTAAATACTGTGCTTAATTTTTATAGCCGGTAGGAATCAACTTGGTCAGCATTCATTCAAGTCCAAATGATCAGATGTTGTGGGCAATTGATAGCAAATGGAATGTCCATGTGCGAGTTGGAATTACAGATGAAATGCCTGTAGGCACTGACTGGGAACACGTACCAGGTAAAAATTAATGCATTAGTTCCTTGTTCTTTCTGCCATTTTCTCGGTGTTGGTTTGTTGTTTTTTTCCCCTGTTGCTTTTTAAATTGGATAGCAATGCTCAAATATTTTTTTCAGCAATCAAGTGTGCTTATTTTATCTTTTAAAGATGACCTAGGTTTTACTTAAAAACACCAAGCAGATAACTAAAGAGAAATACGATATTTTTTGACAAATTTTTGTTGTGTGTTATTTCAGACTGCTGCCACTGAATTAATAAATGGTACGGTTCCCTTTCAGTTAGAATTAAAGTGGTATTCCTAAGCAACAGGAGACTACTGTGCTGTGGGAAGTTTTGTATTTAAATATGGTGCAACATGGGGTTCCTATCTAGATGTGTCTAACAAAAACCTAATGCTGTTTTGCACATCTTTCTACTAATCCTGCATGTTGGATGAATTCTAGATGACCTGCCTTGCCTGTGAATAAAACTAAATTTGAGTTGCTTCTTTCTAAATACCTGCATGTTGATGCTATCTGCTTATTAAAGAGTTTTCATTGCATAAATGCGTGGCACTTAGTTGCAGAGTACTTGCTTTCTTGTGAAAAGGGAAAAAAAAGTCTACAATGTCTATAGTATTAACCATTTTTAGACTAAAGTTATAACTTGAATTATTCCCCATGTGGTAATAAAATACAGCAGAGGCTCCACGAGTATGTTTACGAAGATCCTCTAATTGGTTGCTGCTTGTGGCTGTGGCCACATAATAAAATGTATCCACAGTGTGATAGCCTTATGGTCAATAGATGCAGTCAGTACAAAGTCTGCAATTAAAAAGATTTTTGTTCACTTTTTTGTTCATGTGCTGCAAGTGGCCTACTCTGATATCCTGCTCACACAGAGCCAGGAGCTCAGATTCGAACAGCACCTGCTCTGCTCAACTTCCCTGGCCTCAGTGTAAGGAAATAAGTAGTCCTCAATTGTCATCTTGCCAATTCTTTCTAAGAAAGCCTCCTGGAAAACTAGGTATTTCTTTGTGCCTTTTATAATGGAGAGTTCCTCTCTAGTATCAGTATAAGAATATATAAAAACTGTTATAGTCCCCCCATCTTCTCTTAAACTTCTCTGCAGATGTATTTAGTATGTAAGAAAGCCTGTAATTATTCCCTCTTATGTCCAATTATGTTTAGGTTTGCAGGCTTGTCAGCTGGCTATAAGTACAAGGACTGTTTGGGCGCGCTGTCCAAATGGAGATGTAGCTCGTCGATACGGCATTACTGACAAGAATCCAGCAGGAGACTACTGGAAGAAGATTCCTGGAAATGTCTCACGTTTAACAGGCAAGTTGGTTGTGCATGACAGCCTGCTTTGGCTTCTGCCTGATAGTGCTCAAGCTGACCGTGTGCGGGGAGAGCTGCATGCTCTAAGTGCTCTGACTGTGAGAGTTTCACCAAGGGTGTTTTTTATCACAATAGTAAAAAACTTCTCTGGGTATAATTAGGAAAATAGATCCAAATATTATTTAATGTTCATAATTGGAATTTGCTACCTTAATTAAAAGATGGATAATTTATGCTTTGCAGTGACCCCTCTAGATGAACTGTGGGCGATCAGTACTTCAGGATCTCTTCTCCAGCGCCTCACTAAGACCTTTAGCCATTCCCATAGTTTGCAGAAAAATAATGACACTTCTGTTCTGCTTCACCCTGATGATTTTGAAGATGAATGGGAAGTGATATGAAGTCTCTCAAGCAGTGAAGCAGTGAAAAAAACAGAAGGACAGAATTTCTGTAATGTATGTACAGAATGTTGGAACTAAAAGCCACTATTATTGGACCTGTGATATTAGCACTTTTGTATTGAAAAACTGTCCTGTTAAATAGCCCCCAAACTGTGAGTTCTGATGTTTGTTTGATTATCTCTTGGGAGACTTTTTAGGTGTGGCATACTGCAATTGTTATACCGTACTACTGTAGAAACTCCTTTGGAAGTATAACTCTTAAGTTAATCTTACTAGCAATGAAAGTGACTATTTCACAACAGCATGCACACTAATACATGTGTACTTATTTTGAGAAGGAATTCTGTTGCATTAAATATTTCTCTACAGCAGAAACATTAAGAATTTCTCAATTTCTTCTTGTACTTGGAACTTCAAACTGATGGGAATGCTCTCGGACTGTTGTACATATATTTAGAATTATTTTCCCTTACAGCATGGAAGAAGATATGGCAAAATATTTCTTAGTAAGATCTCAGAACATCATGATTACACAGCATTGGTGTTGAAATTAACTGAATTTGATCCATTTCCATATAAATATCTTCAAGGCTATACTCACCTTCCATTTTGAGAAATTTCGTTCATAATTTGGCTTTCATTCACAAGGGAGAAGTTTGGATTACACCTAGTATCAGGGGGACTTTTGCCCATCTCACACAGGCATCAGGAAGCTGACAGATTTTGGGGGGTAAGTCCCACTTTGGAACAGGAAGAATCTGCATGTTGGGTTTGTAGTACAAAGCAGGAATGTACAAGGCAGCTTTCATAATTCCTGTTGTGCTGTATTTGTGCCTCCAGCCAGTGCTTTAACATTTGGACTCAAATTGTTTTGAGTACCAAACTTGTATGTATTAAAAAGAAAAATGGTAATTGATAGAATTACCTATATATCCCATTAAAATTTGTGATATTGTGAGAAAATACTTAACAATATTCTGATTTTTAGCTATGTTAGCTACATTTTGAAGTGTCTTATACTTAACAGATGTTGCAGCAGAGGTGAACTGACAAGTAACATAAGTTAATCATTGAAGTTTATTTTTCTTTAAACTCTAAATCTTCTTTGAAAGATACCTCATCTTTTTTAAGCAATAGAACTATAGATGAGAGAACTTGAGTTCAGTATGTAGGCGGAGGAGATATTTTATGTTTGTTCTAAGCTTATAAATCATCAAAAAGTTTTAAGCAGCTGCTAACCAATACTGTAAAATAGCCAGCTTCAGAAAAGGCCAAGGGTTGAAAAGTGGGGATGCTTCTGTTTTGAGAACTTAATACATACGGAAAAATGTGTTTTCTTTATAACCTCTGTTCTCTTTCAGAATAATTCATGCGTGTACTGCACTAAACTGGGAACTAACTTGGTGCAAGGTGAGAATGTGAATCTGTGGAGAGAGAACCAAGTTATGTCACTTTTTCTTTAGTAGCACTTGTGATATTGGCTGTCGGTTCTCACTCAGTCTGATCTTTTGGTCTTACAAGGAGGACAGATTTGTTTCCTTTTACAGATGATATGTTTGCTTCATTGCTAATCTCACCTGTATATGGAGATTACCCCAGAGGGTGTTTTTAGCCTGTCTGGCAGTGCATTGTAATGGAATCAGCTTGTGGAGTAAGCCAGTCTGGTTTATGCAAGCATAGCTTGGTATCTTGAGGACCCCAGAGAAGCTGAAATTCAGCTTAAAAGTATCTTGTGGCAGCTCTTCAGCCAATTAGTTTGGAGAAGGGACATGAGGACTTCTCTGTGCCCTACCAAGCACCAGATGCTCAAGTACAATGGCATTATTTAATAGTGACACTTTTGTATTACGTTTTTCAAAGTCATCTTAATAATGGCTTGAGCTTGCTAGTTGTTTGTTTACTGTATAATACTGTACCTTGATATGGTCATTAATATTAAATTGGTGTCAAGAGCTCTTACCAGACTCATTTTTAGGGTAGTTTTAATGAAATTAGGATTGTTTTTTTACTTCTGTATTTAGGTTTTTGGTTTTGTTTGTGCTTTGAGACAAGTGCAATAAACTAGATTTTTAAGAAATAAATTACTGTGGTAAGACTCATCTGTTAAATGATTCACAAGAGAGTTCTTTGTGTCTGGAAATTGTCTTGATGCAGAAGACAAACAGGGTTATGAAACCCCTTCCCTACTATTACCCCAGACAATATGGTAATAACAATGTGAGAACTTGGATATTGTAAATTTTATCTCGTAATTTTTTTTAATTGTGATGGGTGTGTCAAACCAGCAAAATGGTCCTCTTCCAAGCAAAGACAATTAAACGCTTCTCATATTTGAATATTCAGCTTATTGCCTCCATATTAAGATGATCTTGCTGTAATAGAAGTAAACAAGTTTCTTTCCTTACACGCTAAACCAAAATTGCACTTGCATGTTGAAATATTTCAGCTTTCAGTGAAGAATTTGCATGCGTGGTCAGCTAGAAAATGTTCAAGCAGAAAATAGGTGATTGTACCACGTGCTGGCACCCTTCCTTGCATTTTAAAATATCTAAGCTCATCTGAAGATTTCTTCCATTTCTGGACTCTAACTGTAACTGCAGCTGAGGCTTCAAGAGAGCACCTTGGCTTCAGTTCCCAGAGGGGAGAACTGTTTCCTGAGGGACTGTGACCTGGGTAACTTCACGCAAAAAAATCATAGCAATGATTAATGGTGCTTCTGATGCTTAAACCCACTTCCAGCCACAGGAATCCTGTTCAGATTCAGCTGGCAATGTCCTTGCTAATTATCCTAGCTTTTGTCTTGACAGACCAGTTCAGCTACTTCTGCTGGCTCCTGCAGGGAAATGGTAGTCTCCTTACAGCACCAGCCAGTTGCTTTTATGCAGGAGTAATCTACAGCTTAAAGAAGTTCAGCTGACTCTGATTTGGTGTGAAACTGCCATCTTAGATATATAAGTAACTCACTTTTCTTTGTCTTGCAGCAATAAAAAGTGATATGATCATGTTAAATAGTACAAAGAAAATCTTTTCACTAACAAGTTAAAGAAAATACATTAAATGCTTAAGTAAGATAGAACTCGATGTTAGGGAACACTGTTACTGCTAAGAAAATGGTAATGAGGAACACTTAATTATGGACCTGTGTCATTGTCTAAACATAGCTTTATTTATACAGGTGCAAAGAGTCACATTTATTTCAAACTCTTTGTATGTGTACAAAGAGTGTCTTTGATGCGATGGACAAGAACCCCCCCTTCTTCCCCACACACATGTGGACATCAGAAGGTCTGAACCCCGTAACTCCTCTGCCTCACTTATCAATAGTGAGTCCTGTCAAGTGTCTTAAAGGCACTTGTGGGTTATTCAGACTAGCGTGGCATTCTGACTTACCTTACTGCTTCTCTCTTATAACTCCCTTTAATGACTGAACAGTTGCTAGTTGTGTCTACCAGAGTTCTGGATAGATTTCAAGGAAGAACCTTGAGACAACTTTTCAGTAAATGCTGTTCTCAGTATAAAGTTTGAAATCCAGGTGCCTGTATGCCTATGGCTTTGCCTTATTAATTAGTGATTAGTAAAACATAAATCGTACATGAAGGTATGGAGATCTCATTACCTAGGTGAAAGGTCTCTGGTCATCAGTTTTTACATTAACCAGCCCTGCCCACATCCCATCCCTACCGCCAGGATTAGAGACATAAGATCTGAATTGAGGATTTCTAGCTGTAAAATGTGAGATGCAGGCTGTATTCCTCTTACAGCCTTCCTGAAAGTGAAAGTTGCATGTTGGAAATAGTATTATGGTGGCAGGTAGCCAGCAAAGAAAGCTCATGTATCCCTTGCCAAACAAAGTAGATCACCCTGATTGTTTGATGATAAGATTTTGTAGTTAAAAATAACCACTCTCACATCAGCAGAACAGAAGAGAACTTGTAATATCGAGGAGTAGATTTTAATGACTAGAAAGTGAAAGTTGAATTTGCAATCATTATCTTCTGTGAATTATTACAGCCAGAGCTCCACTGATAAAGATTAAAATATCTGGATAAATGAAATTATCTCCTTAGACTACTGAATGGCAGTATCTATGTTTATCACCTGAATAGCTATGGATTTCTCATCACTTTAAATCAAGATAGGAAGTGAGGTTTTGGGTTCCGTGCAGGAAATGTTGTAGATAGTACTGTCACTGGCATCATACTGAATTCCTTTGGTCTTCGAGTTTATTTGAATAGGTCTGTCAAAGTTGTTCTATTAGCTATAAAGTTAAAATCCTGTTTGATGCTAGTGGGGGGGAAAGGCATTGTAGAAAAAGATCTGTTTGAGAAATGTTATGTTCTAATACAATGTGGACTTTTTTGTGTCTATACACACACATAAATAAAAGCTTTGATTTCTACTCTCTAAAAGCTAATACAGCGAAATAAAATACCAAAAAATACCAAATCCTCCAAACTGAAAAATGCCCCCCTTTCTATCCTTGGCCCTCAGAAATTACTAAAATTCACTCATTTTTATAGCCTGTTATTCTGTGATAGAGGCACTGAATAGCAGTGAGTGGAGCTGTTGTTATGAGCTAATCTTTCAAACATTATTTACTGTTTCTGTCCAATATAGAAGAACCCAGTGACTTATTTTTCCTTTTTAAATACACCTTTCTCATGACCTCAGCTGGGAGTCAGTTACGGCAAACAGAAATAGAGGAAGGAGGCTTCAATTTACAACACTTGTGTTTTGAATCTCATATCCAGAGAAAATGTAACTAAAGATGTGTACAGAATAGTGTTAATGTCCTGTGCTTACCATCTCGAATCTGCACAAGTTGACCGCGTGCTTTATTTGGATTCAGTGCACCTATAGCCTGGTCAGTACAGTGATCAACAGCCAGGAGCTCTCTGTTGTTAGGAGCCAGCGTAGGTATCTTGTATATAGAATGGAAAAGTGGCATGGGTGTTATGTCTGTCAAAGCATGAAATAACACTCAGTAGATGAGTCCTTGCTGATGCTGTTACACTGCTGTATTTTGCCTAACCATGGGCTGGATGAATTTAGCAAAGCTCCCCTGTGTCAGGTGAAAGATCGAGCTAATTAGACCTCTCCCAGAAAAAAAAAAAGACTGGGAGGAAAGTTCCAGGGAAGCCTGCAGCAGACTGCCTGGCATACGTGCCTGACTATGCAGCAGGGGGGTATATACAAAAAAGAATGAATTTGCTTGAGCTGCAGGGGGAAAATATGCATCTGCCAGCAAGAAACCCCACAATCCCTGGTTGTTACAGGGGACAGACCAGCCAGCTGATCATGGGAAGTGCAAAGTAAGTAGGGTAATTGCAAGGATGACTGAGATTTTACTTGCTCAGCTCCCACGCTTGTCTTGCTAAATCCGTTCTCTGCCTCAACAGATGGGCTCTAGTCTGTTCCGTCCACGAGCCACACCTGGCACTCCACACTGGGAATAACAAACGTGTGAAGCAGTGGATCTGCACTTCATTCCATGGTGCTGTGGTGAAAGTCGGTCCTTTTTAAGTTAAGGATTTTAAGTTAAGAACAGGGTAAATGATCAGGGTAACACTTTGAAATACCAGGTCTAGCACTGTTAATTAGCTTTATAATTACTGCAATAATCATGCTGACCTTGTTAAATATAAACATTGATGCCATAGGTACTTGTGTAGGAGATCTGTCAGGCTTCAGGTCTAATTAGCTGGTTACTTAAAATACTATCGGCATGGGGCGTGTGTTTAAAACAACAAAAATATCTGAAATACATGTTTTTACTAAGAACAGACACGTTGGAGAGAGAAATTGTGATGCTTTTAAGGCCTGCTGACTTCTTTTCATACTGTACTTGATGGAGAGATCTTTCTGTGCACAACCACGTGATTGCATGGTGCCCACATAGAGCATTCCTGGGAGGAAAACACAGGACTGTGCAGCAGCATTTCTGAGGGTTTTGTATGTCACCTTCTTTCCTTCCTCACCATCTTGCCACTTCTGATTGCTGTAGGACAGGAGTTGAGGTCCAGGGGGGTAGTGAGGCAGCTCCTTCCACTTAAGCTTTGGTATTTTATTAAAACCAAAGTTAAAGGCAGGAGGTTTTTGTCTACGTTTAACCTTGTCCATAGTCCTTCACAGCATGTTTTTCACCATTGCTGGCTGCTTGCAATATGATAACTTCTTAAATGTGATTTTAATAGAAGACTTTCAAGGTGAAAGTTGACAGATGGTTGGTTGTTGATTTTTAATGGGCAAGAGATGCCTTATCTTGCCAGGTGAGTTTTCAAAGCATACTGAGCAAGGTGAGCTCAGCTTTCACTTAAAAGGCCATGCTTCTTTCAATCACTACGTTTAGTAATCACACATCCAGTGATTTCTCAAAGCCAGTTTTAGGAGCAGGTTGGCTTCTGTCTTAGTGTCAGGTTCAGAGACCTAAAGAACAATACTTTCTCTGCAGGACTGTAGAGCTGAGAGGGAGACTTCAGTGTCTGCCACAGCACACTTGTTCGGGGCAGCACAGACAGGCTCATAACCTACATGATTCCCTACCGTGTGGGTTTTGCCAGCTTCTGTGGTGGATAATATGAGGCTTTTGCAGACCTTGGGAAAAGTGTGGTTTCTTAGGTCTGTCTCTAAGGACTCTTGCTTTAAGTCTAGGGTTCCCTGCTGCCGTTCCTGAGAGGTGGAATACATTAGCATAACACAGACATAAATCACATCCTCAATCAGTTGTTACCAATGAAACTTTCTTCATGCTGAATTTCACCAAATTTCATGCAGTTTTTCTTCTAAAAAGCCAGTGTTGTGGTGAGGAGTGAGTAGCACAGCTTTTACTGTGTTTACCATCTGCAATTTTTTGAGGACCTTAATGGGTCATGGTGACTTTCAGCTTGAGCTGGGTATTTTTGAAATCCAGTGTCTAATGGACCCAACCATTAGACCTGTCACTGTGTACCCAGATGATTTGCATATCATTTTCCTATTTGCTTCCTGTGTTCAAGATTCTCATCTTTTATTTTTGGTCTCTGTTAGTTTTACCAGTACTGACTTGTGCAGAGCGAGTGAATTTAAAGCAGTGCTTCCCAAAATTCTCAAGTTGACCTGGGTCACTACTAAAACTTTCTTGCAGATTTTCCTGTGCTTTTCCCATCAAGCTTCTAATAAAAAGCACTGCAGAAATGACACATTTACGTAGACCAAATATGGTCCACTTGTCAGTGCCTGATGGGCCATCATTTTAGAGTCACTGCTCCAGAAACAGTAGGAACGCATACTACTGCTGCAGAAGAAATGTGTATGTATTGTTTCTTTCCCAAAGAGAAGAAATAATCTGACAACTATTGAAAATTAGTTTATTTTTGTTTATTAACATTGGTAGCATTGATTTCTTGGCTTATGTTTAGGTGTTTTCCCAATAGCAGACTTGCAATATCTGAATTCAGTTGTTGTGTTGAGCTCAGGAAATACTGGTAACAGTTACAACCATACTGTGGTGACTAGGAAAAAAAATCTTTTTATTGTTTTGAAAAGTTATTTTGTGAAAACACAGCCAGGCAAGTAGGGAATATTGGAATGCTTGTCTTTTGTGTTTTGTCCTATATAAATTCATGGCAAAGTACGATGGATCTGGATCTGGCTTCAGGAATATTATTAGTAGGGTCTAAGGCTTTGCCATATTACATGTCTAGAGGCAGCTCTGCTTCTTCTCAGCCATGTAAGGGATGTTTTTGGAAGCCATCCCAGGCAAGTGATTTTGCAAAATAAATGCATCTACATTGTATGAAGAGATAGCCAGGTACTGAGTGTCTTTCTGCCTTGGCAGTTACTCATAAAGTTTTAATACGGTTGACACTCGGGGAAGGAACCATCTTTTTTTCCCTCTCTTTATCCCAGTGTCTCTGCCATAGTCCAGATAAGTAAGGGGTATCTTTGGAAGCTATTCTGTGCCTCTGGTTGGGAAACAGGAGCATATATTTTTCAAAAGATAGTCAAGTCCTAAGGGGACCTGTGTAGTAGGTTTTGTATAATAGTTGCAGTTTTGGTCCTGGATCAGGGTGAAGCTTTTTTGCATTGCATAATGCTAACATAGTTTTGTTTCCTTCTTGATACTGATGTGTTCACATCTAGCTTACTACAAACAGCTGGAAGCACCTGAATTTCAGAAAAGAAGTTCAGAGAAAACAGGTATTACTTGTTAATGAACTGACTTTGGGAGGGGGCAGGAATAAAAGTCAAAGAGCCTTTAAAGAATACCTGCCTTAATCCATGGTTGCTAAGGTGAGTAGAGGTAAAATGACAGTTCCAGGGAATGCTGAAGAGAATAATTCTGACCTATGGAAGAAGAATGAGGAAAGGAGAAACAGACTTAATAGCAGGAAACATTTTCTCACAATAAGGAATATTAGGTTGTGCTGTTGTCAGGAAATGATGGCAGTCCCATTCTGGGAAGCATTTGAGACTGGACAAAGGGAGCAATCCCTGTAATGATGTAAAGGGATGAGAACATCTATCAGAGCCATTTAATGTTTTGTTGCTTTGCTTCATTCTTTTATGTAGTAGGTATCACCTCGTTTTCACTTCTTTAAGTACTCATGTCATTTTGTGTTCTGTTTGGTAGATCTGAATGGCATCAGCAGACAGTCAGGACTTTTGAAGGTGCAGAACGCCTGCATATTCCATTGATGTCTTTTGTTGCTGTGGACACTCAGCATTTCTACAAATCAGTCCTCCAGCTATTCTGGTTTATATGAGATCATTCAGGCCTTATTGATGGCTTGTATGGAAACAGTGCACTTTATTGTAGAGGAAGCACAAAAGCAACCAGCTGACTCGTAGTGCATGTAGCATCACCTGTGATAGCTGTAACATAAGTGGGGTTTTGTTTGGTAGTTTTTATTTTCAGAATTAGTATGTCAAGAGCATAAGATGAGAGGGGTTCATTTGACCACTGATAATTTGACATCACAACAATATGGCAGATTTATAAAAGGAAAATTGTTAGACTTACATAGTAAATCCATTTCTGTCGAGCTGTAGGTGCTGGTTTCAATAATCTCTCTCTGTGTAGGTGATCACTCCACAAGTGGATGCTTACATTTCGTAACAGGCTTGAGCTGTGTGGTGTAACCTTTTTTTTTTTCACCTTGTAATTTTTCACTAAAGCCAGCCATCTCATGTATTTCTCCATGTTTTCTTGTGGTAGCAGGACTTCCCGAAGGGATGATCAGCAGTAAACTTGTCTTTACCTATAGGCAATGAAGAAAGAGGGCAGGCAGGCAAGAAACAGGAGTTGAAGGTTTGATGCTGACAGACTCCCTGTGGTCAGGAGCAGTTGACAAACACTGCTTGGAAAGGAGTAAACCTGAGTGGTGAGCAGGGTGGGGTAACCCTTGCAAAGCAAAGTTCAGCAGCATGTCAAGCTTGGAGTTTGCAATGAGAATGTGAGCTTGAGAGTAGGACATGGTCAGGGCAAGTACATCCTACAGTAATTGAAAAGTGAGCAACAAACCAGTGAAGAATTATGTTTTCCCATTACAGGGGTAGGGAACTAGGAAGGCAGGCAAAACCACTGTGATCATTGTGCTAGAGTTTCATGTTTGATACCACAGAGAATACAGGTTCTCCATAGGCTCTGAGCTCAAGACTTGCTATCACAGTGCATGCAGCCCTTTGCCAGCTGAGCTAAAAGGCATCGTCTCAGATAACCAAACTGGCATTTTTCTTCACAGACATGAGCTTAATAGAGAGAGGTAGGACACATATCTGTTTGCCACATTATATTTAATGCCTAGGTCATCAAGGCCACTCATGGTCAACGTTGCATTAAGACAGCATGTTCGGTATGTGACCCATCAAGAAGGGTGTCTCCTGCAGAGTCAGCTGCATCAGTGTCAGGTTTGGATCTGAGGAAAGCTCCAGTGTAGCCTAATGAATAAATAGGGCCTGGTAAGGTCACAGTGCAAAGCAGGGATTTAGTTGCATAAATTTCTATGCTTTTGTTTTAACAGGGAGTCTACACAAGATTTGTTTGGTATCTGAGCAACCAGTTTCTAAAGCATCAAATCCCAAGTAAGAGGCAGGAAAGGCTGCTTTTGATTCTGGAACAAAAGACTTCCGAACACCCTCCCAGCTCTGTGTCCTTGCTTTGGTACAGTACAGTGCCACTTCTCCGTGCATGAACTGCAAATGCTGAAAAGGTGAATAGATGCAGATCCAGACTACCAGCTGGGACTTGACACCTCCTAAAGTGAGTGCTCAGTGCTGCTTAGCACCCTCTGAAAGGCACAGCATTTACTAAGTGAAGCTTTTTCTTTGGAGTTGGAGGTGGGCAGAGGCAAACTCTCTGTCACTCCTCCCCTCTTCTGCCTGGCTCTAGGTGGGAAAGTTGCTCCCTCACTATCAGGGCAGCAAGGCAGTTCGCTCCCCCTTTTTTCTCCCATCACTCAGCAAAAAGTGGAATGAGGATGGGAACACAGCAGAACCCTGCTGTTTGAGTGGAGTGCAGAGGATTGTGGTTCTTTCTGGCCCCAGCAAGCTTAGCTGCACAGTAGAGAGAAACATTTGCCTGGTAACTCCCTGGTTTGTACAAGCAAAAATGCTGCTTGCAGGCACAGTGTGGGCTATTGCAGGACAAGGTCTGCTGATAGCTGGCTTGTGTTTAGTGAGTGCCTGAGGGACTTGAAGAGTTAAAGGCTGCTGCTGTGGCCACCGCAGGGCAATATTGAGCCAGAGACCTCTGTGATAAGAGTATTTGCTGATACTACTTGATAAAAAACTCCAGCTCAGAAGCTGGGGTTGTAACTGCTCTGTCTCTCTAAACTGATAAGAGTAGGTGATGTCATGTGAGTTAGCTGTTCATTACAGAATCACAGAATGGTTTGGGTTGGAAGGGGCTTTAAAGATCATCTCGTTCCAACCCCCCCACCATGGGCAGGGACACCTCCCACTAGCCCAGATTGCTCAAAGCCCCATCCAACCTGGCCTTGAACACTGCCAGGGAGGGGGCAGCCACAACTTCCCTGGGCAACCTGTGCCAGTGTCTCACCACCCTCACAGGAATTTCCTCCTAATGTCTAACCTAAATCTACCCTCTTTTAGTTTGAATCCATAACCCCTTGTCCTATCACTACCCTTCTTACCCCTTTTTACCCTGGTAAAAAATCTCCAGCTTTCCTGGAGGCCCTTCAGGTACTCTTAATATCTCCCCAGAGCCTTCTCTTCTCCAGGCTGAACAACTCCAGCTCTCTCAGCCTACTTTCATAGGAGAGGTGCTCCAGCCCTCTGATCATCTTCGTGGCCCTCCTCTGGACTTGCTCCAACAGCTCCACGTCCTTCTTGTGTTGTAGGGCTCCACAGCTGGAGACATCAGTACCACAGGAATATTGTTGCTAGGCATATCTGAGCACGTATGTAAGCATAGCTGTTACCATGTGGTACCAAAGAATTGGGACCTCAAGTTCTCACAGCATTCATGATACAAATGTGGTGCTGGGCCCCACTGTCTGCCTGGCCATGCTGTCCTCCCCAACCCCCAGGTGCCTTCTACTCTGTGCTTCCCCAGAGGTCTGACCTCACTAGGTAGCCAGGGACTTACTAAGTTTCTTCAACAGTGAAGGGTAGCTTGGATGCTGGCCATGCTCTTCACCCATCACCATGCTGGTAGTGTTTTCCCTGTACCCTAAAAGCAGGGGTGTAAGCAGTGCTGGAAGGGGCTAGTGGCAGGCAAGTCTCAGGACAGGCTGTGCTGGGAGAGAGGGCTTTGTTCCTGAGAGAAGGAATGGAGAGTGAAGTGTCTCCCACTTCACAACCAGTCTGGGGTGCCAACCCCCAGGAGAAGCCATAGTCTCCTGAGAGATCAGACCTACTGGAGCAAAGGGTTAGAGGGTTATACCCTCATATATGAGGAGATATACCTTGAGTGTTTCACCTAGGGATTGATACCATGGCCCTGGCTCATGGGGTGATAGCTTGCTGACCTATCACAAAGGTTGGGATGATGTTGCTGGATGTGAACTGGCCATCTCATGTACAGAGCTCCAACACCATAGTCAGTGTTCTCCATGGTGAAGGCTACCTGGGTGATACGTGCACTACGTTAGCTGTGCAGCTGGCATTTCACTTTGAAGGAAACAATCTGGTCTTATCATTCAAAATATTCTACTGGATGAGTGACTCGGCAAGTGACTCACCTGGCCTGCCCTCCCAGCAGCTCTTACCTCGGGGTTGTCTCAGAAAGGTTTTTTCTGCCAGGGCGTTCTCGGTCTAACCACAGTACTGGTGCTGCTACTGGCAGAGAAGATGAGGTGGCAGCAAAGCTGAGTCAAACCTTGGGCATCTGAAGGAGGATGCAAACCCAAGGGAGTGCCGCACTCTTCCTGCTGGCATGGGAGTGTTTTCCCTTGCTAGTGCTGAGAGCTCTGCCGTGGCTCTTTGTCAGATGGCCATGGCCCTATGGCTCTCTCAGTAGTTTTCCTAAGCCCTGTGGTCCCTAAGGTCCCAGCATCCCTCCTGCTGGGCCAGCCTGCAGCTGTGTTATAAGTCAAAGAAGCAATGTGCCCCTCTCCTCACAGGAGTGGTGGACAAGCAGTCGCTCAGGCCACCTCCACTACTAGTTCAGGACTTTTGGCCAGCCTGTCTTTGGCTACAGTCCTGTCTGTGCACGCCATTAACAAAGGACTGAAATCAGTTTGAGAGTCTGCATCCTTCTGTCTTGTCACTTCAAGACACTAACCATCAATAGTATTGCAGGAGTGGGAGAGAGCAGGAGAGCACTAGCAGATGGTTTTGGAGGAAAGGATGTACAAAAACTCAGCTCCTCAAGGGACCTCATTCTCTCTCTTACTGTGAGTTAGAAATTACTTATCCTTTCAGGCTTTGGTCTGAAATGCTGCCTCAAACATTGCCAGGGAAATTACACCACATTAAAAATACGAACGTGGTGCAGTATAATGTGTTTACTATAATTTACTTGCACCATTAAAATGAAGAACCCTAATGATTATAAAATAAAGGCTGAATATTAAGAGCGTGATGCCAAAGACCCACCCTTACATCAAAACAGTAATCACCACTGGGGCTGGAACAAAGGACCAGAGGGACAGTTTTGGTCTGGGGAGCTTTGCTGGCTGAGAGAGAAGATGGGGCTGCCCAGCCTTCCAAACAGAGGCAGGGTCTGTGGACACTGCTTGATCCCTGGTGTGTGAGCAGGAGGTGGGAGGACAGGCAATTCACCCTCAAAGCTGTGAGGCTGTGGGAGAGGAGCCGTGTCACTGGTGGTGAATGGGGCAGGAAGAAAGGAGCCGAGTGGCAGGGAGGATGCTGTCCTCCTCGGAGCTGAAGCTGCTCCCTGTCCTGGCTGAGGCGTGCAGCCAAGTGCTTTCTGCCTGGAAGCCTCTCTCTCTTCCCTTGGCCTCCTTCCATCGCTTTCCACCGAGGAGCCTAGGGGAAGGGCTTGGCTGGCCCCGATGCCTTGCTGGCCTCCTTGTTGAGATCTGTGGAGCTTCCTGCCCTTGTGTTTGCCTTAGATGGGGAGTGCAAGGAAGGGGAGACTGGCCCATGGTCTCCCCTTGTATCCTAGGCATGCAAGTGTCTTGCCAGGGCTCAGAATGTGCTGCATCAGGCCTGAATTTGGGAATTGAACTTTTTGGGCCTTTTTTGCCCAAAGAGGTGGTGGAAACATTCAAGGCCAGGTTGGATGGGGCCCTGAGCAACCCGGTCTAGTGGAGAATGTCCCTGCCCATGGCAGGGGGGTTGGACTAGAGGACCTTTAAGGTCCGTTCCAACTCAAGCTACTCTGTGAGGAGAAGGGTTGATTTGCACTGTATTTCCCATTAGACTTGTAGGAGAGGAGTGTGACCTTACAGTGGCTGTTGTGACTGGAGCTCACCCAGGGCCCTGACTCACTGGCTCAGACCCTTGCTTGAAAACTTGCTCACAGAGCCGAAGCCCAAGCATGGGACAGATCAAAGCCCCCTTCTGCCTTCCCTGCTTTTCTGAAGTGGGTCTCTGCCTCCATCCTTGCTGACTCAGATCCATTCTGGTCAATTCTCGCGTTTACATTAGGAAGTGATTGTTTTTTTCCTACAAGAGAAGGAAGCAGGGTTGATGGCAGGGGACGTTTTGTGGTTTAGGAATTGTGGTTTAGAGGAGAGATTGAGATGATCTGGATGGGACCTTTGCTTGACTCAGCCACAAGTTCCTCAGAGAGCCTTGGATGTTTAAAAATCTATAAAATACAGTTGGACTTAAAGCAGATGCTGCGGATCAATCAGACGTGATAGGCTTGACGTGGGAATTGGTTTGGGTCATAGACCGTTTAGACTAGATGACTGGACTCTTCTGACTTCAGCAATAATTCCTAAATGTGATGAGTTTCTCATCATTTGAGGCTTCTGAAAATTTGCTTTGTTCATTTATGTGGTCTTTCCATTTATCAGCTAAACCACTGGGCAAAAGGATACTGGTCCTTTCAGAGGTCATCAGGGCAAGTGGGGAGAACCCCTCTATCCCAGCTGAACTTGAATCCATTTTTTTTAGCAGCAGTGAGGGATCTCTGATGTTTGTGCAACTGCATTTCTGTTTTCTGCTGTAACTGATGAGTTACGGTTTGCAAGATAGCTCTGCTCCTTCATTCTTGTGCTGCAAGTGCTTGTGTACCTGCTTGGTGGAAAGAGCAGGAGTAAGTCAGTGCAAGCAGCAGCCTTGTAACACCGTAGATGTGGTTCTTGTGCTTGACAATAGAGGACAGTTTGATGTGGTCTGAGCAAGAAATAGGCAGTTTCTTTTTCACACGTTGTAGGTGGAGGAGAGACCACTGAAGCCAGGCAGGGAATTAATGGTGATCTAACCTCAGATAGCTTCTGGCACCAACCAGAGATGGAAGGACTGTTATTAACACAGGTGTTATGAAAGTTGGTTTGCAAGGATTTACAGTGCTGTTTAAATATTAAGCACATGGCATGGGTGCCTTGTTTGCCTAGTTGGGAGCATTGATCTGAAGATGGGGTGATGCAATGCACGATGATCTGCTGAGGTCAATGTATACGTTATATTGCATGTCAAAAACCCATATGACTTGAATACCAGACGAAGGACAAATAGGGATTAGGAAATATACCTGGCACCCTGGCATGTTCCTAGACTCTGTCTTTCCATGCCTCTGTGCTGGATCTTTTTCCTTGCTATTTTCAAATTAATTTTCAAAACAGTCTAAGTGCAGCCCTGCCTCTAACCAAGGCCTCCTCTCCCTGCAGGTCTTGCTCTTGGTGGTTTCCTGCTTCCTTTTCTCCTTGACTTAATGCCTGCCTTGGTTTGGTGTAGTTGGCAAGACTTGTCCACACAGAGGAGGCTGTTCAGTAACAGCCCTCTCCCTCTGAAACTCTATGAAACCTTTACCTGTTTGCAGCAGATACTCTTTGAGTGGTGCTGAGTGTTAAGCTGATGTTAGGCTTGGTGTTCCATATCTATACGTCGTCACGAAGGGAGTAATATTTTCAGGTGTACTTAATACCTGCATCTTCAGCTGAATTTAAGATGCCCACCTGTGGCAATGCTTATACCAGGTTGTGACCATGGCAAGAACAAGGATGCAGCTTTTATGGCAGGAGAGCAAGACTGAGACAAGTGTTATAGTGTGGGATTTTTTAGACCATTTAAATGACCTAGTTTTGTGTCCACATCAATTTAAATTTAACTCCTCAATATTTTGGGTAAAAGAAGACTGTTAAAGGTCCCCGATACATCTTTTAAACGAGTTACACAAAATTACAATAGACTTTGGCTCCTTCAGCAGATTCTAGACAGGCTAAACTTTGTAACTCCTGAAATACTCCAGGGAGCTGCAGAGGGGAGTCAATGGCAAAGAATAAAAATAAAGGTGACCCAGTAATTCCTCTCTTCCCTTGCTTTTCAGTGTAAGTCTTTCTGGCCTTTTTTACCTGTCACAGCAGATAAAGCTACTTTGTACTAAAAGGTGGGAAGTATATGAATATTTTGTTTTGAAAGTGCTTGAGCAACACGTGGGAAATGTTTATTGTACTTCATCACTGTTCCATGCTAGAAGCAGCCTTTTAGAGAAGCTGCCTGTAACTAAGCTGTTCAGGAGTGCTGGTGCTGTGTGCTGCTTTGCATGCTTTTGAAATCGTTTCCTGCAGATGAGTGATTTGCCTCGTATGACTTGATTGACCTGTGCAGGTAAGACAGAAGCTTTTAAGTAGATTTCCTTCCCCCTGTGCTGCCATGGTGTTGGGTCTTGGTGAATCGCCTTTCCCACACCTTTGTGGCCAGCTCCCTGACTCTAGCACTGGCAGTCCCCTTCTGCAGAGACATCATGACTGTCTGTGTTTGCTTTATTAAGACTGGCAATGGTGTTGCAACTGGCACTAATTGGTGTTTTTGCTGGCACCCTTTGCCAGGAGACTGAGAACTGAATGGGCTGTGGAGCCCGCGTTCCGCTGTGCTCCAAAGGTGGCAGAGGACAAGAGATGCTGGCAAGTCATTCCAAGGGAAGCTGATGCCTCTATTGCTTGGTCTATAAACAAAGGAGTTCTGTTTCTAAAGCCCAGAAGCCCCAGCCTTTTTCCAAGCTGTGACTCTGTTTGGAAAACAAGCCTGGACGCAGTTGGATGAGTGAGCTGTGTGCTCATGGGTGTGGTTTGCCCACAGTTCCTCTCCACCTCTCCAGGTTAAGCATCCCAGAGACATCAATGAACCACAGGTAGTGAGGTCTGTCAGTGATCTTCAGCAGTGATCCCAGCATGGGCTCAGCAATAGGCTTGGCTTCTGTCCTAAGTAATTTTTTTTTCAGTTTCCAGTACATGAAGGGCACCTACAGGAAAGCTGGAGAGGGACTTTTTACAAGGGCATGGAGTGATAGGACAAGGGGAAATGGATTCAAACTGAAAGAGGGGAGATTTAGATTGGGTATTATGAAATTCTTTCCTGTGCGGGTGGTGAGACACTGGCACAGGTTGCCCAGAGAAGCTGTGGCTGCCCCCTCCCTGGCAGTGTTCAAGGCCAGGCTGGATGGGGCTTGGAGCAACCTGGTCTGGTGGGAGGTGTCCCTGACCATGGCAGTGGGTTGGGACTGGATGATCTTTAAAGCCCCTTCCAACCCAAACCATTCTGTGATTCTATGCAAATAACAGGAGTGGCACAGCAGTTAGCTGACTTCGGACCCCTACAACATATTGAGGGGACCCTTTCTGTCTGCTGAATTACCCGAGAGCTGGTGGGAGGGCTGCAGGGAATCACTCACAGGGGCAGCTGTGGCCTTGAATTCTTATTTTGTTAACAGGTTCATTTTAAGGTGTAGCCTGTCCCGCCCAGCCTGTTGTGCTGTTCCAATGTGTAATTACCCTCACAGCTTGGGAGCTGGAGTGTCTTCCAGAGCTCAGTTCAACTGACCAACTCCCCGCTGCTGAATCTCATTATGTCTTTGTCAGCAAGGCTGATAAACCTCTCCTCCCACCCTCAGCTCTGTCTCTTCCTTCACCTCGACACTTTTCCATGTGTAAGTCAGACCTGACTGCTTTACTCTCATCTGTTTTGGAAGATGCTTCCACACCATTATTACAGAAGCAATGGGGGAAGTGTACTCAAAGAATTTAGCCACACAGATTTTTAATGTTTTGTTTTATGAAGTGGATGAGGGATTGGTTCTTTGGATTTCTGTATTTTTATTATCAACAAGGTAGCTGAAGAGAACAGTTAGAGTTGTTCTGTGCTTTCTAGCAAGGGACCTAAATTTCCCATGGTAATTAGTTTCAGCACGTATCAACTTGGCTTCTTGGGAAAAAGGAACATTTGCTCTTCTAGGAAACCTTTTCAGAGCCATCAGTCTAAGAATAGCAATCTTCTTTCTGTTGCATCTCAAATTTCAGAAGTATGGCTTATCTTTCTTTTGTTGTGCATGCAGTATGGAGATTATTTTAGATGAAATACCACTCAGTTCTGCTGAAGCATGAACAGCCTACAGTGCCTCATTCTGTGTGTTTTTCCCCTAACCAAACTTAATTCACGAATGAAGAAATTTGTGCCTTGAACATTGCCTGTTCTCTCTGAGCACATCAGTTCCTTGATGACCCCAAAGGGAACAACAGCACTGAAATAGTTCAAGATGCAAACAACTCCCTGGCTACAAATTTAAGCAGTGAAACACAACCCTGCAGTTTCACTGACAACTTCCAACAGCAGAGGCAAAGCAACAGTGCTGTGGCCTAGGAGACTCCTATCGTTGCAGTGCTGGTGGAGCTGGTGCAGCCCACTCCCTGCACAGCAGGCAGGAGCAGTGCCAGTTTTACAGGGATGTAAGCAGTGTGACAGCCCCAAATCCTGCAAAGGTTGCAGAGCAAAGAACTGAAGCTGCACCCTTTGCTCAGGACTCCAGTGTGTCTAAGCTTGTGTGTCAGAGGCAGGATGTTACTGCTAAAGAGCTTTGAGCTGAAGCAGCTGTGGTGATGTTTTGTGTACCTTGGAGCACCTCAGAAGGAACAGTTGGGGGAAGGCTGGATATCTCAGCTCTCTTCTGGTTCCCTGTATATAGCAAGACTGGCACAGCTGAACCTAAGCCATCACAGCTAGGGGCTAGCAGAGGAGGGGCTGGAATCCACCAAAAAAAGCCACCTATGCTAGGGCCCTGGCCACACCTGCAGAAATATACACTGACCTGTAGGAGGAGGCTGGCCCTGCTGCTCTGCACTCCCCTCCTCACACTGCAGCAACCACACAGGAGGGCCACAGAGTCCACAGAAGGATTCCTGCTGTCCTCTGCCCGACACCGAGCACCTTGGCTCTCCGTGAGGAACAGAAAGAACTTTGCAAGGAAACCAACTGTTATTTATGCACATTTTAAAATATTTCATTCAGCTGCGCATCCCTGCCAGCCTCATTTAGGAACTTTTAATAGTATCTGGCTTCCCTTTGGTCTTGTGTACAAGATGAGGAAGCTGTCATCTGTGCCTTTAAAAAAAAAATCCCACATCCCTGCCAAGATGCATTAGGAGAGCTGTATAAAAGGAGTCATCCTGTTCCAGGAGCATGAGGCTTATGTAACAGGGAAATCCTAACCAAGAGATACTTCCCCTGCCCCACACACGCTTTTCCAAGGCACATGGCACTTCGGGGTTCTCAGTGGTTCGGTTTGTATTTTGATCACATCTGCCACTCGTTTATTTAGATGTATTTACAAATATATTCTCCCACATCCCCTCATTTGTACATGCCATAGAATGTTTTTATAAAATGCAGTGCGGACCTCACCACAAGGAACCTTAAATAAAATATATTGTAAAGTGCCAGATACAGTTCTTTTAAAAAACACAGTTCTAATTAAAACAGATGCTTTGCCACTGCATGAGCGGCTCCGTATACCGATACATCTTTAGCACAACAGTTTATTTCTGTCAGGTGAGCAAGAGGCTCTCATACCACCCCTCTAGCTCTCCAGTTTCAAGTCCAAAGGCTTCAGAAAATGAGGCAGAGGCAGATCATCCAGAGCCTCTGGGAAATGCTCAGGTGAAATGGTCCTGATCAAGACCCGCATGGCTCCGACAAACAGCGATGGCGGAGCTAAGCCCATCAGGCACTGGTACCTGTTCTCCCCCAGAAGGTCCTGCCACCGCTGCCGGTTGTCCAACAGTTGCTGCTTCATTGTGAAGTGGAGGTTCTGAGGCACGAAGAAGAAGAGGCAGTTGAGGCAGAGGAGCTTGGCACGCATGTTGGCTGCCGGCGTGTGGGAGATCTGCTGCAGCAAGGTGTCCAGGGGGGTATTCCCAGCACTGTCCTGCAAGCAGGGTGACGCGCCGTGCCCCAGCAGCAGGAGGAGGCACTCGGGTCGCACCAGTTCGCAGGCCACGTGCAAGGCCGTCTTGCCACCCTCCACACGGCTGCAGCCCCGGCGGTCCAGGTGGGCGGCTCTGTCGGCCGGCGGGAAGGCTTGGATGGCCTTGAGGATTCGGAAGAGGATGCGGATGCGGTTGTAGCGCACGGCCATGGCCAGGTGCGGGGCCGAGGACTGGCAGCAGCTGAAGCTTTGGCTGGGCACAGCCAGGGCGCCCTGGGGGAACTTAGTGAGCAGGTGCCGGGCGTAGGGCTGGTGGTCGTGCACCAAAGCGTAGAGCAGGGCCTCCGAGGGCGAGTACACGCTCACCTTGCCCCCGTCCTCCCAGTGGAAGACCTCCATGGTCCGCATGTCCTCCAGGAACCAGACAGGCAGCAGGTCCCTCACCGCCTGGTAGAAGGCGAAGGAGGATTTCTTGCACTGCTTCTGGGACTGGGCGCCGCGGCCGCCGACCCACCGGACGCTCCAGGGCATGGCGGGGCGCCGGGCTCCGCCGGGGGCTGCCTCCCACCCCGGCGCG